>JAOVVO010000328.1:0-85434 GCA_028564675.1 Onchocerca lupi | reverse complement strand
TTTTTTTTTTTTTTTTTTTTTTTTTTTTTTTTTTTTTTTTTTTTCTTAAAGAAAGGAGAAGTTTAGTTGAATTTAAAAATATTTGATTTAAGAAATGTTTGCATAGTTTGTATGATAATGTAAAATTTCTTTAGAAATGCTTAATTTCCATTTGATATTGCAATATTTCATTTTTAAAAATTTAAATTTTTTGAATTTTTATAAAATTTCAATCAAAAATAATGGTTGGATTTTTTACAAAAAGTTTTTCTTTCTTTTTTTTTTTGTCTATAATTAGGTATTAAGTCGAGAAATATCTGTCCTATGCTTTGACACGATGAATTTTATAGATCAGAAATGATGCAAAGCTTTAAGCTCGAAGCATAAACAACAAACTTGATATCACGAATATGCCACTGTTATATGATGGATAATTACTTTAGACTTCAATAATAATAATAATAATAATAATAATAATAATATATTATCCAGGTAGCGCATATTTTCATTCACGTCATTTACGTCACGAAATGCTTATATATTAATTGAATCAAATTCAGGATTGAAGAAATGAAATATATGCATGACTAAGGGAACTTTAAGCAATCTTATTTTGTTAGAAACTTTCATGAAGAAGCTAATTGTGGATATTCGCAATTGACATATATTATCATCTTTTAGAATCTTTTCGAAATTAACGAATTTTTTCATTGAAAAATCGTAGATTCTTTTCATTATTTGTAGAATCATAGAATCTTCTCATTATTTGTAGAATCATGATATCTTCTCATTATTTGTAGAATCATGATATCTTCTCATTATTTGTAGAATCATGAAATCTTCTCATTATTTGTAGAATCATGAAATATTTTCATTATTTGGAGAATCATGAAATCTTCTCATCATTTGTAGAATCATGAAATATTTTCATTATTTGGAGAATCATGAAATCTTCTCATTATTTGTAGAATCATGAAATCTTCTCATTATTTGTAGAATCATGAAATCTTCTCATCATTTGTAGAATCATAGAATCTTCGCATAAAATAAAATGTTAACTACTAATAGTTATAACTCTGATATTATCGTTTGTGATTTTATCTATCAGTCATGCAAACATTTTTATTTTTCTAGTGCTAAATTTCGTGACATCAATTACGCTTAGTAGATATGATAATGATATAGTAGCAACTACAGTAGCCCATTGAGTTGTTTTGCATTACAGTAGTTATATCTACTGTAATCATGAAACTACAATACATTAATTAGGGCAACAGTTAATTTCTCTGATTCACTGTTGTCTTTATTTTAGTGTAATTAAATTTATTATTGTTCACATTTTATGAATTATTGATCCCGATAGTTTCTATGCAATTATAGAAATGACAGAATTGGATGGTTATTAATTACGAATACAAATCTTGCTAATTAACTGAAGAAAGTTGAATAATTAATTAGAAGCAGAAATGAATTTCATCATACAAAAAGTTACCTTCAATGATAATATCTTTCATGCATAATTTTCTGCAAATTTACATTTTCTGAATGATGAAATAATTTAAAAAAGCTTTTATATTAATTAATCAAATCGATTTTAGCAATAAAACTGATTTATGCATTATAATTTCCAACAATTATGGTTATTTGAATTTTTTTGAGAAAATAATTCCTCATTAAATTAAATAAAAGAGTAATTTTATTGTAATTTCGATTCAATAGTTTTAATTAGATAATGCTGACAATCGAATTTTTAACATGATTTCATCATTGCATATATTATGAACTTTATATGCTCAATTAATTAAGGTTGAAATTAATTTAAAACAATTTCATGCAAAATTTTGATTTCTGATTAATTTGCTAATTCTTTCTCATCTTTTTTTGCATGCTTGCAAAAAGTTTAAAAAGTTTATAAATGAACCTAACTAATTAATCAATCATTCATGATTCTTCTAAAATTTTATTATCATATTTCTTTCTTACCTACCAAGACAAATGTTTATTTCAAAGAAAAGTTTCATCTTTTATATTCACTTATTTCAATGTATTAAAAAGATATTTTCAAAATGCTGGAATTTATCGAAATTTTGATAAATTTGAAAAATTTTCAGGATGTCATTTTATAAAGAAGTCGAGAATGCAACAGATCTTAATGATCAAGTGCCTGCATTGGAATCATATTTACCAAATTCGATCATTTATATTGCCCTATATTGCTTGGCTGTACCACCAAATATTCTCTTAGCCTATATGGGCCTAAAACGTGGCCTCATATCGGCACGTGTCAAATATCCAACTTTAGGCATGACAATTGCCAATTTATATGGTCTTTTTGGTTATTTGCTATTAAATTCAATCTATTTAATTATGCTTTTTGGTGATATTAAACTAAGTTTGTTTACCTGTAGCTTCTTACGTACGGTTGTTTACAATACCACGTACGTCATTTACTTCCTATTTCCGGTTTTAGCCATTGATCAATGGTTATTAGTATGTCATAATTGTGATTTAAGCATTCAAACTTTAACAATAATAATTCTGACATGTTTTGCAATTCCAATGTTGGTTGCCATCTATGACCTTTGCCTTCAGAATGTTGTCCTCTATGATTTCATTTTTGCATATATCCGAATGTCACCATATACTAATGTTGTAAGTTAATTTCATTATCTTTGAAATAATCAAGAAATTATTTGAAAAAAAAAGAAACAATTAAAAAATTAAATTAAAAAAATTATTAATGAAAATATAAGAAAGAAAGAGAATTTATCAGAAAAGATATACATACAGTTAATTATTCTTATTAATTACACTAACTACTAATTAACTATTCTTCATACATTCTTGAATTATAAGAAAGAAAGAATGGTGGAAAAGATCAATGGGAAGTGATAATTGATAAAGATTGATAAGAAGTAAAGAATTATTTCTGAAGATTTTTCATTATTTATACAAAAAATTGATGAAAATTTGGTAAATAGTTGGAAACATGCCCATCATATAAATGAACAGAGCAAAAATTTGAAAACAATAAAATTTGAAAAAAGAAATGAAGGAATTAAAAATTCGACATTTTATTTGTAAAATAAATAATATCATAATTAAGTATTACTAATTATAAAGGTTGTAATTTTTCAAATTTTAGACGATTGAATGTGAAATTAAAATTTTATTAGTGATGAATTGTTTGTAATTAATTTTATTATAGATTAAAATTCATATTATAATGAAAAGGTGCGAATTGAGAAAGCAAACAAAACATAAAAATAATAATTTCTTGTATGCGATAATTTCTTATCAAATCAATTTCTTATCAGACATTATTATTATTATTATCATTTTCTTTTTTTTGATAATTCCCCAATTTATTATCATTTTAAAATTATCCAGATCTATAGCCTTAAATAAACAATTTTTTTCACTTTTATTTTTTTTTTTACAAATAATAACAAGTACTTAGGAAGAAAGTCTTATGGTTTGTAATAAAATTTTAATTATTGATTAAAAAAAATTAAAATTTTCAACAATTTTTTTTTCTCATTTTATTAGCATCTATGTAGTACTTTCTAAACAAGAGCCAAAAATTTTTGTGGCTCAAAATATATCAAATTTCATGAATAAAAATAAATTGCGAATCATATTTTGAATTTGCAGCATTTTTTTACTGCTAAATGTTCAAAATTTAAGATATTTTTAGTTGAATTTCAAAAAAAATAAAGTTTAATCGAATTTCAGTTAAAAGCGGTAAAATGAGAAAGCTAAAGTTTTGCTGAAAATCTTCAGAATTAAAATATTGAAAAATTGAAAATATCAAATTACATTTCATTTTTAAACTTTTCTTACTTCTAATATCTCTTATAAATTTCAAAATAATTTTTCGAAAAATTTTCGAAATAATTGTTTAAAAAAAATTTCATTTTTGATTTGTAAGATATTTTCTGTCTTTAGTATTACAGTACCGAACAAAATAGTATGATTATGAATTTCGAATAATTCGCATTAACACAAATGAAATAATTATTCTACTTTAATATGGCTAATTAATTAATTAGTAGGTTTTTAGTAGCAATTTACAATCCTCATAAACTTAACGAAGTGAATAATTAGTAAACAACTGTAATTGTTACTATACCTATAAATTATTAATTATTTTGTACAACTGAAATAGTTAATTATTACTTTTATAATAATTCGTATAAAAATTCATACATTCGAATTTAATTAATTGTAATATTAAATTTTTATTTCTTAATACATAAAGCTGATAAATTTTTTTTTTTTTATGAAATATTATATTTTTAAGTAATTATGAAATATAATATATAATTAGCAATTTTTTGTATTTAACAGACTATTTATTCAAAAAAAAAAAAAATTTACCGAAATAATTAAATAATTTATCGTAATTATTCAAATATATTTGATCTATTTTTCATAATTTACACTTAAATTTATACATAATATATAAATTATTGTTGCTTGAACTATAATAAATGTTTCTTTTTTGTGTTTTTTTTTTTAAATTATTTATTAAAATTGATTAATTGATTAATTAATGATTTCAGTTTGTATTTTTCGTCTTGGCACCATCATTTTTCATCTTCTCATTCATTTGCAATTTATTGGTGCTATCATCAATCGTTCGACGACAATCCAAAGCAGCAATGAAGCAAAGTGGTCGAAGTTTGAATCCAAGACATTTGCAACAACAAAAAGCAATTGTTTATACATATATTTTGCAGGCATTTATGCCACTTGTCTTGGCCACACCATATTATATTGCAAGTTTGTTCATTTCAAACTTTCCCTTTTTTTTTTTTTTTTTTTTCTTTTCAAGAGCCAAATTTTTGCTAAAATTATTGCTAATATAAGATGATAAGTGAGTGATAAGTGAATGATAAATGATAATGAAATGATAAATGAATTGGTAAATGAATGATAAGTGATAATGAAAAATGATAAATGAAAAAAAAAATTAATAAATGAAATTTTTTTTTTTGAAAACTATCTTATAATTTTTACATATGCAAGCTAATTTTATTATTAATTTTTGAATTATCAATAAATATTCTTGCTAATTAATTAATATTTTAATGAAATAAAATATGCTATTTTTGTATGAATTTATGTATGTATGTTTATGTACATTTTAATTATTTAATTATGGATGAAAAACATCACATCTCAAATAAATAATAATGATGTCGTTAATTAGCATTTTTAATTCATCATCGAATTATTGATTTTTTTTTTTTTTTTTCATTTTTCAATACATAAATATTACAATTTAGGCTTTAGATAAGATATTTTTAAAAATGAAAAAAAAAAAAACAAAACAAATCAATAATAATCCAAAAAAAAAAATAAAATAAAATTATTTTTCGAAAATATTATTCGAAATTAAAATTAAACAATTCCATGGATCAATATTATAATTAAATATAATTAAAAATTTAAATTAATCCAATCATTTATGATTGATTTTTTATTACATACTTTTTGTCATAAAATTTTCAACATAATAACATCAAATTGCATTATTTGAAGATTAGATATTTTTATAAATATTTTACAATTTAGGAAAATTTTGCGATAATGAATGAAATATTTCAGATGTATTTTTAATGTTTTCAATCGATATTGATATGATATGGTTTACTGTTGGTGAAGCAATTATTGGTATTCATCCACTTTCAAATGCTTTAATTAATTTAATCTTACTTCGACCATATAGGCGAGCACTCCTGAAGATGTGGCTCAAGGAAGAACCAACAAATTGTACTGTATAATTCGATTACTATTGCTAATAGCAAATTTTATGGTACAAAAAAAAAAAAAAAAAAAAAAAAAAAAAAAAAAAGAGAAAAGAAGAAAAAAAAATGCTAATACAATAAATTGCTGAAGCAATAAGAATTGAATAAAAACATAAATTTCCTAATTGTTAATTTATTCATCTCAAAATTCTCATCTATTTATTTCATTTATACTATCTTTGATTATCTCAATTTGTATGATATATTTATTTATCAAAAAAAAAAAAAAAAAAGTAATTGAATAATTTTACTGAAATTTTTATTGATTAAAATATGATTTTCAAATTTTAGAAACTTTTTCTAGTAATAATTTGAACTTTCTTTGTTTGCCTAAAACTATAGATACTAGGCTTTTTCTTTTTCTATTATTCAGCCTAAAGTTTATATTTAAATGATATCATTCTCATGTCAAAATGCATTTTAGGAAATTGTCACATAACTTAATACAATTTGCATTATCACCTGATTGTTAATTAATTCGCCTACTCATTAAATTCACTATAATTAATTACGGGATGTGTTTTTTTTTTTGTCATCTATCTTATTTGTCTATTATCACTTTGCTTATATTTTATTCAACTATTACTATGATATTTCAATTCCATATGTAAACTACCATTGTTATTTCGATCTAATATTCAGTTATTATATTTCGGATAAACAAAAACTAATTTATCTTTTAGCCAATGCTAGTCAAATCGAAATTTGTAGAAGTGAAAAAGCGAAAAAAAGATTCTCAGAAATTAAATTTAAATTGAATTTTTTTATTTTAATTTATTGAGATTCAAATATAGATATTAAAAAATCTAATATATATATATATATATATATATATAGTAATAATTATAATAGGATCAATTCTGATTGGTTCAAAGTCTTTGTTACTGGTATCTATAAACTAATAAAAATTATACTTTATTATTATAAAATGTAAATTAACGATAATTATATTTTATTATTATAAAAAATCATGAATATATTTCCGAACTTAGTTTAGACATTTCGTATTACGCATCTTTCTTAATTTGTTTGTTTTATTAAAGGTGTAAACAATTCAAATATGCGGATGCAAAAATAACAAAATAAATAAATATACACGGTAAATGTAAGCAAATTAGAATATAATAGGAATTTTAGATAAAATACTTTCAGCAAATAAGGAAAAAGACTCTTAGCAATTAAGTACAAAAGACTTTTTTCCTCATTGTTTAATCTTATCTAAAAAAAGAATAATGATTGCCTTTGTTGAAAGATTAAAAATTAACTTCACCACTCAAAAATACAAATGATTCCAAAGAAAATGTTCCTAGATGAATTAGAAATTCAATAAAAAGAATTGCAGTAATTATAAGGAGAGGAAAAATCAATATAGAAAATTGAAAACATTAAAAAAGACATGAAATGATGCAGCAAAGAGATCATAAAATAGTACATAAAAGAATATAAAACTTTTTGGATCATATGATACTCCTGATCAATAAGACACTTGATTGTTTATTATGGCTAATTCTAGAAATGATTGAATTTTGAAATGAATGATAAATGTCAACAACTGAAATCCTACCGAAAAAAAAAAAAAAACTCACCTTTTACCAGAATCAAAAAATTCCAACTTTTATAATAATAAAATCATTGATTAATCATTAAATACATATTTTTTAATAATGGTAATATTTGGTATTCAGTAATGTTCTGTTCTCTTTGTTCAAGTAATTCAACGAGAAGGAAATTGCGAAGTAAGGAAGGATGAAACTATGCGTAAAAATTAATGGAATTAAAGAAAATTGTAAGTCAGAAAAAATTCGGAAATCATACATATTGAATCGAAAAATTTGATGTGTACAAATTTCTAATTCATACAAAATGGTAGATAACTGAAAAAAAAAAAATATTTGAAAAACAAAATTTTCCAATTTCAAAAAAAAAAAAAATGCAGTTGAAAAATTTTTTTAAAACGTTTGTAACTCTTCCGATGAAAATCTTATTTATCAATCGCTATAAAGAAAGCACGTAAGGAAGAAAAACTTTGCGTTTTCTTGAAAAAAAAAAAAAAAAAACTTATGGAAATATGAAATGAGGCTTAACATCTTCAATAATACCATTCATCTCCAAATGGTACTTAGATCACGAAATCTATCAACTGAAATTTCAGATTTAAATTTGTTTAAAACGTAGTAACAAAATATAATATGACATGAAAGTATTTCAATTTCAGGCCTGAAAGAAATCTAAATAAAGAAAGTGAAAAATAAATAGCACTTCCCGTTTATCTACTTTATACAGTCGAAATATACATTTTTCTTATTGCTTCTAAATTATGGAAATCGTATGGGGGAATGTTTTCGAGCATTTTTCTTAGGAGAATGGTATTCTGTGCTACTAGTATTATGCCGTTTTTCATAAGTTCGCCGTCTATTAATTGGATTAATTCCATTACGCATTGATCCCAAATTCTGAAATATTAGCAAAGAGTGAATATCAAGAAAATTGAAAGTTCTGCTTCAACTTGAAAAGTATATTACAGTTAAATCTAAAACTACGAAGAAATAACCAACTGTTAAAGTTACAAATTTTAAAACTACAGTAAGAAGCTTACGTAAATCAGTTTTAATGAAAAAAAATAAGTGATTTTATCTCAAACAACTGTTACTCATTACATAGCTGACATAATTAAAGATTAAAATGTCGTAATTAAACTTATCAATGTATTCGATGAGCTTATTTCTTAGCAGACCGATTATAAAAGTTATGAAAAAAGAAAGAAAAAAAATCAAACCTCCATTTCATCCACTGATACTTTACCTAAGTCATTCGAATTCTTAATTTTGGAGTTATCGGAAGAATGAAAGGCACTATATTCCTGAAAATATATTTATTTTAGCAAGACGAAAATATAAAGGATCAAATTTTATAATAAATATGAGCGAAAAAAAAGTATAAATGTCAAAAAAACATTCTGAAAAACCAAAAAAAAGTCATGTAAACAATGAACTCATATAAATTAATAAACTTTTCATGATTTTTCTATTGATTAATTTATAATACTATCATCGTTAAATTTAAAATAAGTACATGAAGAAAGAATTCAAAATTCAAATATTTTAACGACGCTGCTTAAATTATCGATAACTGAGACTTCAAAATGTTAGTATCAATTGATATACCAAACAAATATTCTCGGCTTACTATTAATAATTTCTGGGAATGAATATATCTCATTCGTTCTTTTGATAAATGATAATGAAAAGTAAACGAAAATAAAATCACGATTAAATTAAAACTTGTGAAAATTTAAAAAAAAAAAAAAAAAAAAAAAAAGAAATCAACTACAAAGATGAAAAAAAACCTTTCGTTGAGGTTTTGGCATGACAAATTTCTTGAATTGTTCCAATAATTCATCATCTGTTAGCTTGCTTATCTTGCTTGTATTTACATTCATCCTTCTGAATTTATACTTCAAAATAGCGATAAGTTCATCTCGTGTCATCAAATCCGGAAATAGTAACATCGAAGTTGACGGCATAATGTCATCTTCATTATTTGCCATCCTTACAGTTGTAAATAATTCTGCAAAAGAAGAAGAAAGTACTAAGTAATAAGACGTAAATTAATATATATATATATATCTAGAAGAATCAAATAAATTCAATTCAATGAAAGAATTCTTGAAAATCGATTATCGAAAATATTGATTTGAAATATTGATCTTAACCTAAAGTAAAATATTCATTCTCATGTTTCACTATATTACAAGTTTTTAATTGTTCGGACATGAATCTTATTGCTCAATTTACAAATCAGACTTATCTATAGCAATGATCATTGTCCAATTCTAATTAATTAAGCCTAATTGTGGAAAAATGACACTATCAATAATCAGTATTTCATGCCGAAAACGCTAATCAATCAATAATTAATATAATTACTCATTACTCTTATAAGCGTTGAATATAGTTATTAAAAGTATGAAATCGCCACAACATATTTTTGCTTACTTTCAGTTTCAGCTACTCTCAATCTTTTCTACTACTAAAAATCTTAATCTATCAACATTCTCTTAATTCATCGCTGTAATATTCTTCCAGTATTTCACATCGACATTCTCCTTTTCCCTACACCGTCTTCCGTCTCTTCTCATCAAATTAACTATAATGTATAACACACTGTCTATTAACTACAATGTCCGCTAATTCTCTCAATCCCTCATCGCATTCTATTCTACATAACTTAAATGCTAATCTCCTCCTATCTTCAATCTCTGTTTCACACTTTCTCAAAATCTGAATCTTTCTCTTGCTCACTTTTCTACCACCCTATAATTTCCTTTTTTTCAATCTCCGCTCCATCCACATCTATTAATGCTTGGTAGAATTCCCTCGTCTTCATTTTTCTCTCTTCCTATTATATTTTTCACCTGAATTATTCAAAGCAGCCTAAATGATGTTGCATTATCGTTGCATACTTCAAACGATGAGATGACATGCACAGAGTAATTTTATGTTTTATATTGAGTATTTCATTACGAATTTTGTCTTAACTAGAAGTGTATTTAATTATCGAATTTCCATTTCAGTTTTATTCATAGCCAGAATATCCCAATGTTTTATCGTATAGGATTTTGTATCTTCGTATAATCCGAATTGAATTTTAAATTTGGAATTCTTAATTAGTTTTTGTATTTTCAGTGTGAATGTTTCATAATACATTCCAAAGTGGATTACTTTCTGTACTATATAGTATTGGAAGTAAACCACTACAAATATGGGATAAAAAGGTTAATTTCAATTTTCAGAATTTTTAAAATTAATGTCATTTTCTTAGATCCAGAGATTAAATGGTCGCACGTTGATTGTCAAGATTTAATTTAAATTAGATTGAAATAATCTCTCTGCGCTTCTCAATAGTGATCAATATCAGAAATATTGTCTTTATCTTGCTTTTAAGAAGGATTTTCTAGCGACTTATCCAGTACCATCCATTTCAGTCATGTATTGTAATACTAATTCAATGAAAAAATTAAAAACATTAATTTCCGATATACTTCATTCAATTTCAGGTTCGAAATGGACATATAAAACGGATCAATGATGACGATATACAATCACTAATAATCGAAATATTGGGTACAAATGTGAGGTGAAATATTTTCAACATTTCAAAATTTTTTTTTTAATTCCCGAACTACTTCATGTTACTTTCTATGACGGAATGGTATTTTAGATGTATCGGATTATGTGTGATAGTACGATTAGAGATAATTTGAAATTATGTAGTTATCAACTTTTGCTTATCTGGATGAAGGAACGCTATAAATTTTGAATTTTTGACTTCGAGATAATATATTTCAAGATATTGTGTTTTTTATTGAAGATTTTTAGTACTACATACATTTCGTGCCCATTGGATCCAAAGAAAACACTGGGAATCAAATTGCCATATTTGGTTATGATTGTTAAAAATATGAAGAAATATTTCACATTTGAAGTACAGGTTTGCTTTTCACTCAAATGCATGAAGCTGTACCAAGAAAAAACTTTATTTTGTCTCTTTACGCATGATTTTTTCTTCCCTCAGTGCAAAAATTTAATTTATATTATTTTTGATGAGAACGAAATGACAATGCCCCATGATGTTCATTGACCGAATTGTAGATAGATAAATATTGGAGGTTTTTCTGTATTGTTTTCTCGACATGTAGTTATTTTTTAGTGCTCGAGACTGACAAAAAAAGGCAGTGACACTAAGATCTATCCTCTTTTCCCTGTATAATAATGACCGAATTGATTCATTAGTGTATTATTGTCCAATTTTTTTTTACATCTCATAATATCCATAATGTTCTTCCTCTTGTAAATCTTCTAGCACAAAATGGTTTTCCATTTGTGATATTAACATTGAAGTTTAAGTTAATAATATCTTCAAGTTTATGATTTTATAGATACTTGATGATAAAGGTGTAAAGCGACGTTTTCGAGCATCTAATTTCCAGTCCAACACTCGTGTCAAGCCATTCATTTGTACAATGCCCATGCGATTAGATGAAGGATGGAATCAAATTCAGTTCAATTTGGCAGATTTCACGAAACGTGCATATGGCACAGCTTATGTCGAGACTCTCCGTATACAGGTTCATAAAGTTAATCACTTATAATCACCGAATATAATAAATTGGTTTATTTTTATATGAAATGTGGATTAAAGATTTCTTTCCCGTATTGAACATTCTTATTAATGGGAATGTTTTTTGTTTGTTTTCTGACTTTCTGATATAGTTTTCGATATAGTATTAATAATTTTTAGATCCACGCAAATTGCCGAATCCGACGAATTTACTTTGCTGATCGATTGTATTCCGAAGATGAACTTCCTGCTGAATTCAAGCTATATTTACCGATCAAAAGTGGCGCTCAAGGAACTGGCTCTTCACCAACAAGTGATGATGACCCGATAGTCGCAACGGTAAGTGCAATTTTTGGTATTTTACTGAGCGATATTTGTTTCGAGAATTGTGCATAGTTTTCATGGAAATGAAGAAGGATGGAAAGGGCGGAAAATTCAGTCTGCTTATCGATTGCCATGTGGAATTTTTGCATTTCAGAACGTTGTGAATATGCGTTTCAGAACATTGGAATGTTGTATAATCATATGAGGGATCATGAAAATAATAAAATCATAGAAGTCAAGTTAAATTTTTGCATTTGTAAAATTTTCAGGATAGCCATGGTCACGTATGAATGTTATCCGATCGAGTTCATAAAGATGATTGATAATGCACTATGTTATATATTCTGTTTGATATGGAAATACTGTTATTATTCTAACCAGTGATATTTTGCATCAGTAAAAGCAATCATTTGTACATATATTGTGATCTCATTGGCATATTTAATCTAATTTTTTAAAAATAATCTGTTTTTCTTTACAGTGTATAAATTAAGATAATCTATATGTCTTTCACACATTGTTCAGTTGATTACACAACTTCTTTTTACTTTTAAAAGTCATCTTAAATAAATTCCCTCCACTTGCATTCTGGGTAGGATTTTTTTGAACAGTTTTTTTTTTTTTTTTTTGAAAATGACGAAATCAGGAAAGCGTTATGTTTGTCGCAGTTTCAAAAATTATCAGGTATCCTTCTTGAATATTAATCGATTTCGTAATTTCCATTTTGTTGCAGCCAAATGCTTGAACTTAATGTGAAGCAAAGTGGAATAAGTAAGCGCGTTCTGAATGTACTTTACAGGAAGACAAGAAGCGGTAAAGTCGTGAAAGTAAGATTAAATCTTCAAAAAGTTCTAACTGGAGTTTCATTTATTTTCCCTGAAAATACAAGAATTCTAATTGCTTTTTAATTTTCGTTGTTGATATCTAGCATTTTTAATTGGCTAACTGATGTGCTATATTCATCTGATTAATTTTATGATCTTACAGCGAGTACATGAACAGTATCTAAGAAATGATATCGGTTGTGGACTGGATTCATGTAGAAGTTGTCGATCAATTGAGGGTCATTCACTCACCGATTTGACTACCCAGATTTCAACTGTGGTACCCATCAATCATGCTATCATTCTTGATTCTTCGACAATAATCCGTTTCCATCATTTGTTCGATAACTTGATATTCACGTCAGTATGACATCTAATGAGATATTATCAAAATACTTGATTTTCTGATATTATATAATATCATTCTTATTAAATGTTCCTTTTTTTTTCCAGAAATATCATAGTTACGCAGACTGTTTGGGAAGATGTGAAAAAATCAAGCCCATCATCGTACAAATCAATGTATAAATTGTGCTACGAGAGTCCAGATAGAAAAACTTATGTATTCATGGATGATTTTCATTATGAAACTCATCTTAACCGTATCACTGGTGAAAGCGAAGAAGATAGGTAGGTGGCTTTTGATAATTTTAGCTTATTTCGGCAATTTTTTGTAGAAACTTTTGTTTTACTTTAGGAAATGTGATTTATTTGGTAATATTTTTTGTTCCTTACTGCTTGGTTTTCTTTTTGCTGTATTGACTATTTTTATGTAATTAGTTATTCATTTTTAAGGTTAACCAGATCGCTTATAATGTGTGCCAAGTTTTATGAAAATCATTGGAAAGAATTTCCTATAATTCCAGTTGTTATATGCGGTACTGCTGTAGCTAGAGATCAATTAAAACAACAATTTGAAAATGTTTTTACTTTGCAGGAATATATTGAAGGTTTAAATTTTTGTAACCATCATTTTTTTTATTAATTTTTGTCATATACAATTACTGTTCGAATATTGCGAATATTTGCTAGTTTTATTATTTGCGTATTTCACTTTCAAAGAATTAATTACTAATATATATGTATCAGCAGCTATAAATTATTTATTTAAATTTCAGGTATGAAAGATAATGCTGATTTGCTCGATAAACTGGCCGTTTACAATGCAGAAAGTGAAAATCGAGGACGTATTTTGTTCCCAGAATATTTGGCTCACGATTTGATACAAAATGGGATTCGAAATGGAAAATTTAAAAAAGCAGTATTTCAAGTTCGTACTGATTTGCTTCCATAGATTTTTTTATTTTTTATTTAAGATTTTATCTTTTCATATAATTTTATTCAGTTCTTAGGTAATTCAAAAATGGTTTTGAATCAATTACAGGAAATTTTCTTCAAATTTATAAGGATATATCTTATTACAGAAGTCCAGAAATTTATGCTACAGATTTTTGAATTTTGCTAATGCAAATGCATGATGTATTCAACAATATTCTATTTCAGGTATCGCGTGAAAATTATACGGAAGCTTATGTTCATGTTGATGAGGGGACTACTTGGTTTATTCAGGGTCGCATCAATATGAATCGTGCTGTGAATGGTGATACCGTTGCTGTAGAATTATTGCCCGAATCTGAATGGACTTGCCCACAGAAAGTTATTCGAGTAAGTATAACTTTTAATTTTTTTATTTGTTTCTTTTTTTTCCTATTCCAGAAAACCTTTTTTTCATAGATGCGAAGATTTTGAGCTTTCATTGAAAACTTTTAATTGAACAACTATTTGTGAGATTTCCTTTTTTATTTACTTACCTAATGCAGATAATGCAGATTCGTTAAACTTTTCATTTTGATGTTAGGAAACTTTTTTTAAGTTACGAGACGTAGAAGAAATTGAAATGAAAGATGCGATTGACAAAGAGGACGATAAAGATGAAGAAGAAATCCAGCCAAAAAAACCGCGAATGGAAGATAAAATTCCGTCTGCCAAAGTAGTTGGAATTGTTAAACGAAATTGGCGTCAATATTGTGGGATGATTCTGCAGCCCGCTATGAAAGGTTTCTTACGATTGCTGCTTAATATTTTCTTACTACTTAATATCTTTAAAATATTTTTTTATGAACGGTGTAAATCAAATCCGTATTTGAAATTTATTTACAGATTCAACACGCGTGCTGTTTGCTGCAGCGGAACGACTTATACCTCGTATACGAATTGAAACGCGTCAGGCGGAACGTCTGAGAGGAAAGCGGATCATCGTTGCGATTGATAGCTGGCCTAGAGATTCACGCTATCCAATTGGACATTATGTAAGAAGTATTGGTGTGGCAGGCGATCGAGAAACAGAAAATGAAGTACGGCTTTGATGATAATGTTTAATTTATTAATTTTTCACTTCAAAATACATTTCAACAAATATCTTGCCTATATTCCTAGTTTTGACTATTTCAAGTTTTATTTTTGGATTTTTGATTCTTTGGTCCACTTATTTTCCTCTTTGGACAAAATAGAAAGATTATTTTGAAGGTGCTATTATTGGAACATGACATACCGCATGGACCATTTTCGGATGCGGTTTACGCATGCTTACCTAAAGTTCCTTGGCATGTACCTAATGAAAGTCATCGAAAAGATCTTCGTTCGTTGATAATATGTTCAGTTGATCCACCTGGTTGTACCGATATCGATGATGCTTTTCATTGCAGGCAGATTGCTGCAGATCGCTACGAGGTTATTATTTTATCTATTATTTTTTGTTTTTTCACTTCTTCCCATTTTATCGATTATTTTTTGTTTTCCCATTTCTTTCCAGCTTTATTTTAATTTTACAATATCTAAAAAGTGTTATTTCCGGTTGGTGTTCACATTGCGGATGTCTCATATTTTGTTAGGCCAGACACAGCAATGGACATAGAAGCAGCTCATCGAGGAACGACTGTTTATCTTTGTGACAAGTTAGTACCTCGCTGGATTTTTTATGATTGTTCCGTAAAATACTGTTGTCATCAAGACTTTACGCGATATATCTTCGGTTGATATTTTTTTTTTTTTTTTTTGTTATGTAATGCACAAGTTAAACTGTAATTATCACTAATATAACGAGTTTTTGACATTATCCAAAAAGATTTAACAATGTCTTTAGCTTACTGATTAGGCTGTTGTGATTACATTATTTTTTGGTGATATTTAGAAATTAAATAATGGATAAATTGCTATTAAAAAATCTTTGCCAATTAAAAGAAATATATTCGAAATCTTCCTCATGTTTCTGATTTTTAAAAGATTTTTTAGACGTATCGATATGTTACCTGAACTTCTTTCAAGTGATCTATGTTCTCTTCGCGAAAATGTCGATCGTCTGGCATTTTCAGTAATTTGGACATTGACATCCGATGCTGACATTATTGATATTAAATTTCATAAATCTCTTATACGTTCTAGTGGGGCACTCACTTACGAGGAAGCTCAGAATAGGATTGATGATCCATCTTTAGTTAGTCTGTTCTGTACTTTATTTTCTAATGTTTGATGCAACAAGTGCGCAGTTACTATTATTAATAGAGAGTATATTTAAGCAGTGCGCGAAATTTGTTTTTGTTATGACTGTAGTTTTTAAAAGCATCGATAACGGGGAATAAGGAAAAGGAATTGATGTTAGCAGATGTGGTGGCTTATTTAATTCTTTAGGATTTGGCTTGCAGGTTTCTTTCATCATATTGTTGCACAATATTTAATCACAAATGACTTGATTACTAGTGTTTTAGTTGGAAATTTTTTCTTTTTCTGCTTAAATGTTCAATATATTTTTTAGTTTAGTGAATAACTGATCATTTATGATAAAATTTGTTTCAGTCAGATCCTATAACTATGGGATTGCGAACATTATTGGCTCTGTCAAAGAAGCTGAAGGCAAAACGGCATGCCAATGGTGCTTTAACCTTAGCCTCTTCTGAAATTAGATTTAGCATAGATTCCGAAACGAAGGATCCTATCAGTGTGCAAGAAAAAAAGATGCTAGCAACGAACAGTATGGTCAGACTTATTGCTGCGTTACTTTATTAATTAGTTGGATTGTACCCTGTGCACCTTTAAATCTATTGTTTAAAGACAAGTGTACTTTTTTAATTTCATTTTTTTTTTCTTTTAATATGTTATTATCACAGGTTGAAGAATTTATGCTGCTTGCAAATATCTCAGTTGCAGAACGTATAACGGCTGATTTTCCGGATTGTGCCTTACTTCGACGGCATCCAATTCCACCAGAAGAAAATTACAAGCCTGTAGTTGACGTAAATAAAATATTTCTGCATATGTTCATTTCTTTCTTTGCTTCTATTCAGACATTAAAATCTTTGCAGAAATTTATAACCGAAAGTTTTTAATTATAAATTTAGATGGCAAAGGCAAAAGGCTTTAAAATGAATGTAGAAAGTGGAAAAGCGCTTTCGGAAAGTCTAGATAAAGCTGTGGATCCAAATAACGCGATGCTGAACACACTCTTCCGAATGCTAACCACACGTTGTATGACTCAGGCCATATATTTTTCATCAGGTTTTTTTCTTCTTAAATTTCCCATGACGATACTTTTTAATTAGATCGTTATTTATGTAGTCTCATTACATCAGACTTATAGCTGGTGTCATATAATTTCTTCCAAACTTCGTTTCAATCATTTTCTCTTGCTTTTTTTTATCGAATATCTCCATCTTCCATTACTAACCTTTTTATATCTAAAGTCACTAAAGTTACTAAAGATTGATATTATACTTTTGTCATTTTTCTAGCCAAACACATAACAGTTTATTTTAGGTTCGTTGCCAAATGAGCAGTACGTTCATTTTGGGCTTGCTGCTCCAATCTATACCCATTTCACATCACCAATTCGAAGATATGCAGATATAATGGTTCATCGGTTGCTTGCTTCTTCAATTTGTGCTGATTCCACGTTTCCTGAAATGTTGAAAGGTGATTTGGTCACCAAAATTGCAAACAATCTTAACTATAGGTGGGTAATGAAATCTGCATATTTCGAAATTCATTTTATCGCAATCGGAATAGAGTGCGCAGCAAGTTACATTGAAATGTGTACTTTAGCGATATAGTTTGTGAGATGAAGTTTAGAAATGTCGAATTATATTTATTTTTGCTCGTAAAATATTTTTTTTTTCCTTAAGATTACATTTTTCATTTTTCAATATTTATTAATGGACTTTTTGCTTCTTCTTCAGACATAAGCAAGCACAGTATGCGGGTAGGGCATCAGTTTCACTCAATACATTGCTTTACTTCAAAGGTCGCACTGAATTGCATGATGGTTTTGTTATGGGTATCCGGAAAAACGGTATTCAGGTGATTATGTTGTTTATAAAATTTATTTTTTGGATTTTTGAATTTTTTTAAATTCTCAACTTTCCAAATTAAACTGTTTTTCGTAAATGCCATCCATTTTTCCTCAATTAATCTCGCCTCTAAGAAAAATTTGATTAAATCTTGCATTTTTATAAGGATTTTGTTATAGGTATTTGTGCCAGCTTATGGCTTTGAATCAATCGTTGTTTTCCCGAGTGGATCAAATTATCAAGTGACAGATGACTCATTAATAGCAGAAGGTGTAGAAGTGAGGAGTTTTCAACGCATCACAGTAAAACTTTCACTGGATGAGACCGATGTCCAACACATCCGTCTGGATATGAAGTTGGTTTCACCAAAGATTCCTGGATTTAGTGTTGATTACATTCTCTCTGCTCCAGAAGAATGAAGATTCTCACATTGTTTTAATCTTCTAAATAGTATGTACATATATGCTAAATTTCCTCACTTTCTCGCATCTCAATTTCACCTCATTTTGTTATATCATATTATCATGGGCTACCGAGCACTAAATCACATTTACTCAGAAAAAAGGTTCTTGATCTTTACATGCGGTTCACTTCAATATTGTTTGAAAGTATTTGTTTTCAGAAAGCTTAATGTTGTTATCGCCCATTTGTTTCTCAATAAAATCCGTGGTCTATACTTGCATCAAGTATTCAAATTTCTCATTGACTAACAGCATTATCTATTACTTATGATTGTTGATATGCTTTGTGATAGTTTCATATTTCAATACGCTATAGTTTTCCTAGATGTTGGAAGATTTTCCTCAACTTAAGCAATGAATAATAGGACATAAAGCGGTGAAGTTGGGAGAAAAAATCAAACTTCAGCAATTTTAATAATCTCTTGACTTAAAACTTAACAAGCTTAAACAACAAAATCAACAATCGTACAATGGAAATATAGAACAAAATAAGGGAACAGAATATCAGTAACTTTTTTTTTGAATTTGCAGCAATTTTTGGATTCGAGAACAGAGAAAGCTGGCAAGTATTCCGATAACACAGTTTAAAATACTGTAACTTACGATACCAGTGTTCCCAAACGAAATTCACCAATAAAGTATAAACAAAGGTAGCATAACGATAAACTATGTGTCGATTTAAGCGTATCCCTCAGTGATTTCTTCGCCAAAATTCTTTCGCAAAACGCCGATTACAGCATCACATTGCATTTCAACTTTTCTGTTGTCATCTGAAAACGAGATACACTACGTAAACAGGAAAAACAAACGAAGGCAAAAATAACGTCATTATCCAATATTATGATCATTTAAATCTTTCCCCATCATTTTTTATTTCCAAATTAAAGAAATATACCTTCAAGAAGTTCACTTAAGAATGGTAGCACCGACGGTAATGTTGGTGCAACTGCATCACCCATATGTTCGAATAGCCACTCCAAAACTAATAACGTGCGGTAACGGATCTAAAACGACCATTTTCATTCATTACAGTCGATATCCTGATCTTTTGAAATTTGGAAACAATGCTGATAAAGCGTGGATAATATTTCATTCGATAAACCAGAACTGGGATTAAGAAGTTATGGAAATAAAATAAATATGCAAAAGCTCGACTTTTACTAGTCCTTCTTTATTTGGAAACCGAATGCAATATATTTCCAGGTTATCTTAATTACTCATTCCTTTTTTTTTTCTCTACGAAGACAATACCTTTGAACTTCGACTACGAGTTTTCAACATGATTTTATTGATTGTATCCATAAGAATCTCATTTTGGCAATTGATAATATTATAGAAGCATTCAGCCAGATGTGGTACGCAGCGAAGCTCATGTCCTGGTATATCTTTATTTTCTAATTCATTCACCAAGAAATCCATCACGACTTTTGCGCGTTCCCTGAAAAAATCTGATGAAATTTGATTTGAAAATTAAGGTGAAAATTATGCTTATCCTTTTGCCGAAGAAAACTTCATAAAACATGTTTTTATATTATAGACAAAAAGTCAGGTTTAGAAAAGAAATAATCTATAAAAACTAACGAAGTGAAAAATGCTGGATGACGAGCACAGTTAGTTACAAAATCAATCACAATCATCAACAAATGACCTATTGAAACATTGGCAGCAGCAGCTGAATCTTCTCCATCATAGAAAATCAGTGACTCAGAATCTGCAAATAATTATATTGATTGAAATTCTAAAGTTTCAAAATTTCAACTTAACTCATAAGAGTGTTATATGAACGCGAAAAAAAAAGTGGTACCTGTTATGTAAGAATTGCATCGGGAAAAGATATCTGGCAATAAACTAAAAAATCGACCAAAATGAGGTAGTGATATGTTTTTGTATGAATCGTAAAAGCTGAAATAAAATATAGAATTAAAAATAAACTAAGCAAAAGTATGTATCAATAGGATTAAAATTTAATGAAAAATTTGAATTAGAACATATGAAAAGATGTAAAAGAGTTCATCAGCAAAATGACTATTACCATTTTTTGCGAAAAATAACTGAGATACTAAACTTCGTTCAAATTTTAATAAACTGTAGTACTATCCAGGATATAGTTTGGAGCTACAAAATCGAAGGTAGTATAATAATGTACAATGTGATCATAAATAAAAAAACTCATGAAACCTGACAAATGGAAAAAAAATACTCGAAGCTTCCTCAACTCCTTCTTCTGGAAATTTCCAGAAATAACCTACCGATTTAAAAATCTAAATATTGTAATTGAACGATATCGTATCTCTATTTTCGCTTCAGGTGATAAAGCATCTTGTAAACGTGTGTAAATAGATTTCGTCACTGTCCGAAATTCATTTTCAGATAAATTGTCAACAACTTCCAAAAAACTATCAATAATCATTAGTTCAGCATTATCGACGACATCATTTTTCTGCAAAACAAAAGCTCTTACAAATTGAATTCCCTATTCATATGAAATTGCGGCTTTTCGAAAGATGAAAAAACAATAAATTCCTATCTGAGAATACTTTATTATTTGTAAAACTCAGGTAACTTACATCCAATTTCACATTACTTGAACGCACGTCAAGACCATGGAAGTAAACATCGCATACAGGAACAACAAATTTTAGCAATATTTGTCTATTTTTAATATCATTAATCGACGAAAACATTTTGAAAAGCATACCCGTAGCTGCCTATAAATATTACAAGTAAAAAGTAAAATTAAAATAGATTTCTTCAAGTAATTTCTCGAGTGTTTATATTATGTAAGTTTTTCCATTTAATTTCAAGATTCTAGTATCAGCCTCCAATCGCTGCATATTATATTTCCACAAGAATTTCATGATTACTAATTATCACTAATTGAAGTGATTATAAACGTTGACAAAAAATTTGAAGCAATAAGTTGAAGAAAGTAGGAAAAAATAAAAGATGAATATGTAAATACTTAATAAAATGAAGTAAGTATAATTCCGAAATTTCATAATTACTCTTGCAGTGATCTATTCAGAGCATCGAATTTTTCACTGTCTGATGGTAACGCCAAGGCATTACTAGTAGTAGATAAATACTAATTTTCGTTTCAGGTTATGGAATCCAACCTATTAAGTTCGATTCCATAAATAAATAAGATGTTAAACGGAATAAAAACAAGAACTTGCCGGTTCAGTAGTCAAAGTCTTGCAAGCTTCATCAAAAGCATCTAAAACAATTCTTAGCTCCATTTTTGACAAAGAACGACATATATAGGAAATTCGTTGTTGAGCAGCTGAAAATTTGTTTGCTGACTGCAGCTGTTGAATGGAACAATCCTGAAAAATAAATCCACATGCAGGATCTTTTTTTCAGATCTTCTATATTGGCGCATAGAGTGAGAATGATAGAAAGAAGCAATTTTATCAAATAAGATATCTTTGAATTATCTAATTTTTATCCTTATTTTCTAAGCTCCTTTATCTTCTTTCTCTCTTTTTTTTTTTTATGAATTACATAAATTTCGTAAAATAGGATATTTATAACTGATATGAGAAAACATTACTGCTAAAGACTAAAAGAAAATTGAGTCATCATAAAGATTCAATAATAAGACATTTGCTTTTATTTCCTTCTTTTTTTTATTTGCTAAAGTAATTTCATACGATTCTGGCTAAAGTTCTGAAGTATCTAAGAACTATCGAGTCAAGTAAACCTAGCAGTTCGAATTTTTGACATCTGTTGCAATTTCAACGAACGCTTTTGCTATACATAAGAATTTAATCTAGTAATGGATCATTTTGTTTAGATCACATTTCAAATTCAAATTATCGAACCGAATTTTAAAAACATTTTTATGATTCATCAACAATGGACAAAATTCTGATAATATCATATGACTTTATTATGAAGAAAAAGTTTGCGAAGTGAATAAATCCAATACATATAGCCAATTTCAAGAATTAACAGCTTAAAACTTACCACGGAAGGTATGTAGTCACAGATACAACATAGCCGTGAAATAATAATAAGAATGGATGGGAGATGTTTAAAAATAAAGTCAGCGAAATTCTCTAAAATTCTTTGTAAGCATACCAATGAACAGATCAATAATGCATCACTGCTTGCTGAAAATAATAAAGTATTGCATTTTGAAAACTGGATTTTTAAATTAAAAACATTACTTTGAGTAATATCCAACGAAATCAAAAAATATGATAAAATGAAAAAGTGAAACATTAAGCTTTTACTTAACCCATTCCTTTTATTCCCTCTTCAGATTCACATTTGAAACAAATCTTCAAATTTTATCGAGATCAGAACTATAACTTACTGACATAACGACCGCTCATAGAATGTTGCGTGCGTCGTCTTCGCCCACATAAAGCACTATCTTTTGATAGATTAGTCTGCTGATTACTAATAGTTCCGATTACAGTTTGTGTTTCAAGTACAGCGAAAAGAATTTCAGTACAGATCTCTGTCAGAACATTTGAATACAGAATAGAATTTTTTACGCGTTGAAAGCGCATTAATTCACCAGCTAACAAAAGTAAACTACCCGTTACTGGTTCATCATACATGCTCCGATTATTCAGCTACAAATACATGTTAAAAGCAGAAAATGACCTAATAAAGTAAAAAATATATATAATTAAAAGAAAAAAAAAACGATTAAATTTTGTCGTACTCAAAAGTTTCGAATTTGGACCAACTTTTTTTTTTTACTCGAATTACAGGACTGTTTCTAATATTCTAAAACATAAATTCATAAAAAAATCCTTGACAAACATATGACACAAAATGGAACTTACCAATTCCACAGTTAATTCTAAGGTTTCAGATAATAACATGAAATCTGTTGATGATGTCATGCTACGTGCCACCAGTTTCAATGTATGGGCTGCTTTTTGGCACAGATCAACCTAAAATAAATTAATGTTATAACTAAGGAATCTATTCATGCTATAAACTGTTTACTTCTGTATAATTATAATTATAGCAAAGAATCAAAAGCGATGGTATCCATAATCAGCCATTAGCAAGAAGGTTCGTATAGACTATAAATTCAAATCCTATAAACTTACATCAAATTCTTTTTCAACCGGTCGTAACCAAGAATTAAATTTCGCAATCAAGCTATTCAAGTGATCCATTTTCACTGTACATATATATGAACCATCCTGCAGAAGTTTAGCATTCAGAAATTGCAATGCTCGATCCCTCAATTTTGGCGTAGTTGCAGTTTGCTCCAGAACATCCACCACAATATGTCCGCAAACATTACTTGGCAACAAGTTTTGGAACTGAAACAAGATTTTAATTCTAAAAGCGTACGAATCATCTTCAGATCTTTCAAAAATTTTTTAATTTTACCGTACTGGCAGTTGAATTTTTCTTATTTAAATAAGCTGAATTTAAAATTTTTGGATGAACCTTTTCAATAACGATATCTGCACGTGATGAAACGGCAATCCAATATTTATAATTGTTTGTAGTCTGTTGGTTTGAATTTTCTTGCACATTATGTTTCTCAGAATCTAATGTCTCCGTAGTGACGAAATCGTCAAGTTCAACAGAACAAAGCAGAAGAGCCTTAGCGATTTCAAGCAGCCCATCATATGAACTATTATCAACAGCTACTAACTGAAATTGAAAATCAGAAGCTTTCAATTATTTCATTTCGATAAACAAGAATTTCGATGAATTCAATTATTTCATCTTAATGATTTGAAAAAATTTTTAATGTTCCACATAAATGATTGAAGTATTTTTGTCTAAAAAAATTAATACGTAGATGAGAAATTTACCTTTGCTTTAAATTCGTCACTTTCTAAAAACCTAGCAATCCAGCCCAATATAGCGAAACGATAGTGCCGCAATTTCTGCACCGAATATTTCGTTCGATCGAATATTTTCGTCAGAAATTTTTCCTTCTGATTATCGCTTGCAGTTGGGCTTTTGCAAGCTGAGAAATCACCTCCCAATTTGATAATATATTTTATCAAATTTGCTGTGCATGAGAGCTGTTCTACGACATCATATTCCGATACCATAATCGTTGACATTTCCTCATACAATTCAGCTGATGTTCGACCTGAAAATTAGCCATTATTGTTAAATGGAAAGCAATAATCCAGTGGAAAATTGCATATCCAACAAAACTGCATAATCAAAAGTGTTGGATTAAAGGATTATATATATCTTGGATTTATCTTACTTCAGATACTTGCAATTCTTCCAACATCAAATTCTCGAAATTTGTAAATGATAGACCATAAAACATTTAGCAGAAAATAATTTTGAGAAGGAAAAAATCGAATTCTTATTGACTTAAAAAATTCAAGAAATAAGAGAAAATCCCCTCTTATCAACCAAGACATATACAGTAACGAACCTTCTGGCTTTTTAGGCCAATTTAAGCAGTACCGCTCAAAAAGAATGGCGATAACCACCCAAATATAATGTGTTCCGGCCGAACGAGCTACAGCATGTAAAATTCTATCACGTCGATGAGCTGGAATATCAGTAATTGATGCTGCAAATAATCGCGAAGTCGTCACCAGTTGCTCGTGAAACGATTGGTCCTAAAAAATCGCTAGATAAAAAGATTAAATTTTCAAAACTTTCGAAATATTTTGATAGATCAATATGGAATTATCCATTATTACAGTTTCCAAACTATAAATTTTCGCTAAAGCTTTTCGCTAAAAAGCTTTTTACAAATACTTTATGAAACAAAAAATTCAAACTTAAAGTTCATGAATTTACTGGCACAACCTTTTCGTTCATAACAGTTGTAAATAACACATTCAACGTTTCCTCAATGACACTCAGTGTTAAATCGTTATCCTTCTTTAAAACTCCATCACCCATAAACGTATAAACAGACATCAAATGTGCCAATACCTTTTTCTGTAAAACGAATATAATTACTCAGAAATTTCTCAATAATTTATTCTTCAACGTTAATTTCTGAAATTCCCAATTTCTGAGAGTTTCAATAAATCGTAAGAAAAAATTTACGATTTATTGAGACTCTCAAAAATCGGAAATTCTTTCGAAACTTACTGGCGAAACAATTACAGCACATGTAAGCAATTGCAAACAATCTCGAAGAATTCGATGATTTTGAGTATGGCGAACAATATCAACGATTGTATCCAACTGTAAATCGTCCACCAAAACTTTATAACCACCTGAAATTACATGGAAGCATAATAGATGTGAAATAAAGACAAAATCAAAATAGCCTTTAATTTGACACATGACAGAAAGAGAAATAACAGCGAACAATAAGACTAGAGACATTACATAGAATATAATAACCGATTCTAATTATGATACAATTTTATACTGAAGCTCAAATATCTACCTTAAATTATTCTGTTTATATGTCTGTTATACTTTTGATGCATCTTATCAGGATATTCAGACCCAAAAAGCAAATAAACTTACGAGGATTTTTAACCAAACATACAATGAAATTAATAATCAGCTGCTCCAAATATTGACTATCTTCATCAGCTTTCTGCATAACCCTGTAAATACCATTTTTTATTTTCAACTAAAAAATTGGCCCAAAGAACTCCCATCATTTTTGTTGTAGCCTCCTTTGATGATTGATGAATCAATATTCTGTATTTATTCCAAAGAAAATGATAATCGATATTTATAGCTGGAACAAGTATTTTCAATTTTTCAAACAAATGTTTTAATTTTGAAAATCCGACTCACTCTTTCAAAATTTCATAAAGATGATAGAACAGTTTAGCCGACGCTTGAATAGTGCGATTTACAAGCAATAATTCCAGTACAAAGAGACGCCTAATTTCAAATTTCTCGACATCTTCATGTTTAAAGCAAGACCAATGGCATATATCACGATTTCGCCTTGAACCCTTCGATTCAGTATAGGGTTTCAATAAAGAAAGCGCAAAATCGGCATCCACCGGTAGCTGTAAAAAAAATTGAAAACTGACAAAAACAAAAAGTTATTTTCCCTTCATAAAAAAAGAAAAAAAACCAATAATCATCGGGAATATTACCAGAATTTTTGCAAATCTTTTGTTTATAAGAAGAGAATTTCGAAAATTTTAATTTTCGCAAACCTGAAATAATCTATTTCTTAATTTTAAATTAGAAATGAACCAGTGAAATTTCGCCTACTTGTGATAGAGCATTTTTTATTGCAGTTTTCAGACGTGTTCCTTCTGCCAGTGCAATAGCGACCATTTTTGAGAAAAATATTTCAAAATCAGATGCTGTTCGATTTTTCAAATAAGAAGGTGTAGTTAATTTCTAAAACAGAAATTGAACTGCAAAAAAAAAGAGGAAAAACTATCACATTGAAATATGAATGAATTCCTATCAAAAATTAACAAGTATTTTCTTAAAGATTTAGCGCCACGATTTATTAGGAAATCATCATTGTGATCATACTTTCTTATCTAAGTGCCCCATATATCATTCTGTGCACAGATCAAAAACTTCCAGACATCTGCATTATGTGCTTTTAAAAGTAAGAAGAAGCTTAGCATTCAAAGTATGTCCGAAACAAATGAACGGTGACCGAACCTTTAAAGTTTCAAATGAAAATGATATACTAGACAACAAAATAAAAAATTTGCTGGTGACGGAAAAGTCTGGTATGGAAGAAGATAGATTCCGTGATTCACTAATTGAGAACATAGTTTTTCCTTCAATTTTCTCAGTTTATTGTCGGAAAATTTTCTTAAATAATATCTTTTCCCCCATTTATATTGAACTTCTAGAATGATACTACTTTTCTTCAGGAAAAATTTTCAGAACTGATATAAATTACAAAAGAGGAAAAAAAAAACTCACTTCAAGACCTGCTTCTGCAAGAGGCCAATCTTCAGCTTTAATTGTATCAATTAACTTTTCTACTGGATCACCTTTGAATGTGATTTTGAGTGGTTCGCGAACAGAATTCAATTGCTCTTGCTGAAAATCATTAGTAATGAATAATCCTTTAGCACACACTCAGAAAATCACGCATTAAATGCATCTAGTTATCATAAAAAATAGTTGTTTGTTTGCGTATCATCCAAAATAAGTATAAGTGTTCAAGTTATTACCTTAATTTCTTCCGGTCGCTTTCTTTTCAATGCAGGCTTTGAAACATGAGGTGAGGATTGACTCCCTTCTTCACCTGTACTATTTTTAGTGCTACTATGACGTCGGCGTCGCTTTTTTTTTTCCACTGCAACCACTTCGAAAGTTTCAATCTAAATAATACGATTTAACCTACATGTAAATTACAATCTCACTCATTAATTTCATGACGTGATGAATATACGAAAAGTGAAAAACTTCTTTATACGAATAAATTGGCTAATTACTGATTTTGAAACAATGAAGATAACGAAACCAGAACGACAGAAATAGGAGAAATTAAAGATTTTAATGTTAAGTGAAAAAACACTAATACCTCGTACTGTTCAAATTTACAGGCTTTCAGTAACATATTATAAACACTTTCATCGCGCACTTTCCACTCCGAACCAATCGTTGCAAAAGCATTGGGAAATCTAAAATCGCAATATATGAGAAGAAATGAAAGATAATTCTGCTATGCTATATCCTTACTGCTGGACTGATGATTAATTTATGAGCAAATTAAAATTTCAATCCCTATCGACAGTACATATCAATACTGAACTAGAAAGCCTTGGTACTTAGATCAGAGTATATTTATGTGAATTGAATTTGGTACTTAAAAAATACTCTTGAGCTAACTTAGAGCATACATTGTAAAGACTTCTCTAGTAAAGAGCCGTATACACTTCTCTACGGAAATAATTAAACCTTGCAGACAGATATAATATTTCAATTCACTGCATTATCAAATCATCCTATTAAAATCATTCTTTGATCATTTTTTCTGAATGAAAATGCTATATTGACATGTATATTTTAAAATTTACATCTGAATTTCAATAAATTAATATCTAAAAGAAAAAGAGTGAAAGTTGGATCTATAAACTGTAATATTTATCGGAACAACGGATAGTGATTTTTTTGCTTGCATTGTAAATGATTAGTAATATTTTTGCATGTGTATTCATTTCCTGTTAGACCTAATCTATGTCATAATCTAACAGATAACTGTACCGCATAAAAAACACAGCTATCGCACTAAAAAAAGCGCAGATGTATTGCGCTATCCATCCTTTCTCCTCTATCACTTTAAAACTATTCATACCAACGAGTGGTTTGTTCTACGTCCCAATTATTTAAAATTTTTTCCATTCGTACCCCTTTTTTACACATTAATAATTTCATCATTAAACTTGTTTTATTGATGCGATTGATTTTTAATTGTCGCATTACCAAATTTTTGTAACAAATGGTTACCCAAGTTTGAGATTCGATTGTGTCACAAAATTCCCGACAACATTAATCATCTAACAAATGTATCAAAAGAAACAAACCTAAATATCAAAGCACGTATATGTTTGCAAAAAATATCCGGAATTTTCCCAGCATCATTTATTTCTGACAGTAATTCCAGTGTCAAACTCAAGATTGTTTCGGATATACGATCATTCAGTAAGGTTAAATCCAAGCAATTGATGCAGAAACTGCATAATTCCATCAACTTCTCTTCCTTATCTATGGATAATAAACAATGAAACTTCTCAAAACTTACATCGTTTTCTAAATACCAAAAGGAAAAATTTCATAACTTTTCCGGAAAATATAGGCTTGAGCAATTTTTTAAGACCAATAAAATGCTAACAGTGATTAAGAATTAATGGAATTACCGCATTTTGACAGTAAAGGAATAAAAGTTTGCGCAAATGCGCCAATAAATTGTCGCATGTCCGTAATAGAAAATAAAGATTTGATGTATTCCGAAATATGCAGATATTCATCTTTTCTAACAATTTTTAAAGCAGTCTTTAATCTGAAAGTGAAAAAATTTTTCGAATAAAAAAGTCAAGAACTTGACGCACACATACATACTCAAAAAGCAAAAGAGCTGCAAAATATTTAATTGCTATAATCAAAAACATAAGAAAACCACTTAAGCTTGAACCTCCTTTAATGAGAACTAATAGATATCATGCAACATTATTGGCATCTGTGAAAAAAAAAAAGGAAACAACGGACTGAATTTGATTAAAAAAGTGATAGAAACTAATGAGTATCTATAAAATATCTATAATAGTTATGCCAACACTTTGGATTAATCACCAGACTTATGCGCTAAAAGTTTAAACTATCTGTAATGTTTTCGAAACAATGAAAGCATAAAGAAATTTACTTCAGTGGGAAGCTAGTTATTTCTTGACGCTGATAAATGACTACCAAAGTGTCAATTGATTCTTTCATCGTATAATTGTCCATTTTCAGCAAAATAAGCTTAATCATTGAATCGAGCTTGCTGGATACTAACTTCACATTTATGCAAAGCTGACTTATTACAATAAGACATGCCAATCGCAGAGAAACTAAATCAGATCTAAAAGCAGTTAATTTCTTCATAAATACGGATGCAGTCGAAAAAATTATTAAATATAATAAAGATTGTTCAATTCCATATGGTTACAATTATAATTTAAATTACATGAATAGTTTTTTAAATAACGATTCCTTTACTAAACATACTAAGATTTCCTCAATAAGAAAACAAAATATGAACTTACACTAATCCTCTGGCCAGGAAAGGCAACATTTTCGAAACTAAAGCATCTGTTACATCAGATTTTGCCAACAGGTGCACAGAAATTGAAGCATAAAAGGTGAATAAATGTGGTAATTTAGTCTCCACAAACTTTGCACTAAATAACTGAAAAAAGTGCAAATAGAATAGGTCATTTACTAAACATCGTTAAATTCCTCCGTAATAAATTAATGACTTTGAAAAAATGAAACACTGATAAATTTCATTGAATTTTCAAAATTCCCATAAACAGCATTCCACTGCGGAAGCCAACTACTGCTACGAACACTAGAAGATTATTCCAACAATATAACAGACATATATCAGGATGACCATCAAAAGCATATTAAAAGGGATTATCTAATTATAATGATCAATTTAGACAGCGTATCCCTTCCACTTATGTCATTTATGACTGCATCAAATTAGAACACATCTCTTTAATATATCTCGTTCAAATAATTTCCGATTTGTTTTATTTGTGTTCGAACCTGACAAAATCAATTAAGTAGTAAAAACCAGTTATATAGATTGATTATAATAATTATAAATAAAAAATCAAAATCTAGCCTCTCTGACACGTTCGATGTAGTTATGTATAAGAGTGAGTAATGAGTGATTTCTTGAAGCACAAATGACGACCAATTTTGTCATTGGGATAGGCGCTTCTGAATTAGCATAATCTTTGACCCAATCATATTCTAATCCTTTTAAATCAAGTATAGACAATAGTCGTCCAAATATATTTGAGTTGTGATATGGTAAGAAAGCAATAAATAATGCTTCGGCATTGAAGCTTTGTACCTTAAATTTAAATGAATTTTCGAACAAAGTGTGCAGAAATGAGACAAAAGCAAATCGTAAAGAAGTTCTTATCGTCAATACTTATTAAATCATCCTAAATACTGCTTTCGAATAAATTTTCATTTGCAGTTATAGAATAGCCTTTTATATCTTTCCACAAAGTATTATTAACATAAGAGTTTCACAAATAATTGAATTAACTAAATCCACAAATTTTTCTCCCAAATAATGTTAATTTTTGTTTAATTTCACTTAATATCTTTTAAATTTTAACTCTAAAACTTTATATCTTACAAAAATCCCAAACTATTCTGCAAGTAATTTTTATTTTCAACTTGAATTCGCATTGAATTCGATTTTTACCGATTGAATGCTTTTATTTTTTGAAAACTATTCAATGATATACGATATCTACTAATTTCTGATCATACGAGTAACTTTTTTTCTTTTATTTATTTCTCTGTTTAATGATGATAATATGAATTAATAATTCAGAAAAAATTTTTCCCAAAATTTGTAATTGAAAACAGGATATAGTTCAAAAAGTGATGTGTCAAAGTGAAACAATGTGGAACATAAGACTTACATGAAACTGAAATATCAACCATTCCAGTATTTGCTTAGCTGAGAGATGATGCAAGTAAGCAGAAAGTTGTATGATCACTCGTTCAAGTTTCTCATCAAGTAGATCATTTTCTTCCTTTGTCAAAAGTGCACGTTGCACATTAACTGCTGCATCATCAAATAAGTCCTCTTCTTCAATAGCAAATTTTGGATCAACTTTCCGTAGTTCTGCTAATCCAGCAAGCCCTACAATTACAGCATAAAAAATTCGCGAAAAAAAAAAAAACTCAAAAAAATTGACTATTAATGATTGCAAAAGAACCCTATATTATTAAACTATACTCTACTCGATCAAAGTGATTGTGAAACATGATAGGAAGTATCTACGAAGCTTCAAATAAGCTAAGAAAATAATCTCTTCATATGATCATTTAATACCAAATTATCTGAACTAGCGGCGATAACTTCATCAAGGGATAATCTAAACGGAATTGAATATTTTTGGATCGAAATTTATAATTAAGTGGAAAACAATTTTTGAACGGTAAAGTAAAAATAAATGAAATTATTTAAACAGTTTCGTACTGTGCTCACTTTAAAGTATTGAAATGCATAACTTGAGTACATGATCATGAGAAATTGATCTTAATATGAAAAATAGAAACAATCAAGTTCTGTCCACTTTCTAATCAATTTTGAATTGTAACTCTCGAGAAAATATGCAAAAAATATCTGACCGATTTGCAATACATTTTCCACGTATAACGAGCCTGCATCTTTCTTATCAAAAAGCAATGACACATGTGGTCGTTCCACTCCAAGTTGCCCACTAACTGCTGTTCGTAGCTTCTTTAATTGCTTCTCCAATGTTGTCATCTTATCCGGCAGCTTACTTAAAATAAAAGAACTAATTTTAGAATTAAATAATTCTATTCCAATTTCATGAAGCATGAAATTCTCGTTCTCAGGTTTTCATCTTCCATAGCAGGTAATAATTTCTACGAAGCATTTGCGATTCCTGTTTAAAATGTCTTTCAATCGTTACTTAATGTTCGGAAGAATTGATGAAAGAAACTGATTAATATCACTTTAGACTTATCCATTATATACAAAGCCAATTCTGAATAACCCCTCGAATTACCAAATCTCTCTTACTTGTATACCACTTTGATGAAGTCAATGTGAAATTCGCAATCCCATTGATCACTGCTAATTTTTATCGATACTTATCGAGAAAACCGAAATATTTTATAAGACAAATATATCGAGACGGTCAAGATATTTTTGTTTGATTAAATATCTCGATATAAGTAAATGATTTTGTAATATAAATTGTTTTACTCATGTTTCCAAAACAAAAAAAATAATGTCTTTGGTTCCAATCTTCCTAATTATATGAAAGGGCTAAAATACTGTAAATATTTTTTTCCAATGAATTAATTGTCTGATCTATCATTTTTGATGTTATCAAGCGCTATCCAAAGTATTGTAAATATCTTCATTATAAAAAAAGTCAAGATTATCCACCAGATTCGTTACTCTCATCGGTAATTCGGCTAACAGTGCTTTTCAATTTAGCTTCAATTCGTCACCAAACCCTATCAGTTTCCGATTCTAAACCAAATATCCATGAACTTTCCAATTTCCATAAATAAAGGCATTTAAGTTATCGATCGTATTTTCAAAATTCATTTATAAATTTATTAATGTAACATAATGGAGGCAAATAAACTATGTTATAATAAAGCCTTCATCACACAATAAAAATATCTCTGCCAAGCTTTCATTTGCCTAACAAATCCTTTCACGATGGCACCAATTGTCGAAAAATTTCTTGAAGCCAATGTTTGTGAATTCTACTAAAGCGATCTTTGAATGAAACTCTTCTGATGTTGAAAAGCATGAAAAATAATTTCCTATTAGCAATAAAAATATTCCGGAAAAATGAGTCCATTCAGACTGATCGTTTAAATCTTCAAGGAGAATTTATTTTTTAAGATGTTTCATTACTGCAGATTGTAAGATACCTGATAATAGTTCTCCCGAGAATCCGCGATTTATGTCCTTCGCTTCCAAGAATTCCCTTTACCTATGAGTCTGATTCGGATCTTCCCATTTTGCTTATCAAGGTATCCTGGCTTATTGACCATTACAGTATCTTGACCCGCCCACTCATTTCGATTCGAAGTAATGTTATCACCGTATACCTCCCGAAATTCCTTTGTTTATGTAGCACGCTGAAAGCAACCTAATGCATCACACATTTTCGAAATACATTCATGCCCATCGATTATCTCCTTTTCTTTGAAAATTATACGTTCATTTTGTTAGAGTACGTGCGAATCGTTAGATTTATTACAAAAAGGAGAATTTTATTTTGCGATTATGCACGACGAACTATACAGAAGAAAAAATTCACTGAATAGATGATTATGTTGAAGCGGATGATAAATTGTGTTGGAGAATTTCCCTGATTTCTCTTATATTTGTCCTCCCGGGAATCCGCGATTTGTTTTCTTCACTTCCGAGAATTTCCTTTACCAATGAGTCAAATTTTGGATTTATCTCTCCTTTTCTCTTCCTTTTTTGCTTATATTTTATATATCTGGTAAGTCCATGCATGCTGGATTTCCGATCACCTAAAATGAACTGTGATATGTTACCGTAACTGATTGAGATCATAATCACAGTGTTATTTTAGGCGTCCGTGAATCGGCCTTTGCTTTACTAATTTACATCTGAAAGAAATAAAAAAGTTTATCACCGGATAATCGGATTGGAAAAATACTGCAAATGTATGCTTGATGCATTTATTCAAGAGTATTCTTTCTGCTAGAAATATTTCAAGTACAAATTATTGATTTTACTGATTTTTCAGAGCAATACAATCAAAGGATCATTTTTACATATGAATTGATTGATCAAAAGAAATAGTCTAGATCATCGATTGATTTCAACTTCTCTAACAGATATAAAGTTGCTCTTAACAACTACTTTCAGCTCATTTCAGCAACTAATTTTACTAATTAACCAGGATAATTATAACATTTTGTAATAAGTTCTAAAATTCACTGATAACTTGTGTAACTTGCGCTTGTAATACGATGGACTATGATAAATTTACATGCTTCGACAGCTGATCTAGCTGATCATTTTTACCAAATTTCGCCGAATCAAATCTTCGCAACATTTTTTTCACGTCAATTATCTCATGTTTAGACATTATTTTTTGGAAAATTAAAACAGTTTCCTTATTAATAGGACAAAGATTAATTGGCGCTTTTAACACAATACGATAGTTAACCCTACATTTTTAAAATATACAACAGATAACCTGCAGCTATTAACGCAGGACAATGCATAGCATTTGTAATATACACAACAGGTAATTTGCGCTTCTAATACAGTACGATGTTTTTCAAACAAACAATGAGTAATTTGAAGTTTTGATACAGTACGATAGGCAACCTTTAATACAATATGATGATTAATCTTTTCATATACACAGCGAGTAGTTCGATCTTTTAATACAGTACAACGAGTAATCTGCATTTCTAACATAGGACGACGTAGAATCTGCGCTTTTAATACAGTACGATGGGTAACTTTCGCTTTTGATACAGTACCACGGCTGATGGCATTATTGAAAAAAGATTTTATTCCATCCATGCAACTCTCTTTGTTTTCCATAGATTGCGTCAACTTTTCGTGGTACCAATATTCTTCCGCTTCTTATCCTTTGTTACTGTAAACCGTAGTACAAGAGGATTACGGTCGAAATATTTGATTGGCTAGACGGAATTGAGGTGGATTCTTAAGATAATACGTTGCGAAATTTGGTAAACGGATGAATTGATAAATGCTAACTGAGGAGGATGGATACAATCAGTCAGTATTATTCATTCTTTTCTGACTACGTGCTTTTTGGTATTAGAATAATAAAATATATTCCTTACAATCGATTCTTATTCGATTCCTTTCATTTAATTTGAATAGATTTAATTAAATTCAATCCATTCAAATTCATTACAAATTTTTCAAAATTAACGATTGAATTAAATTTTTTTTCTTTCGAATTCTTGAAATTTATATGTATGCATATATCTTTATAATAATTTATAGAGAAATACATAAATTTTTTTGCAGATTTTGTAAAAGATAAATTTAGAATAACGATGGATTATATTGATTTTCGGATTTATAATTACTGTGTAAAATATGCTATCATATCATTGAAAAAGAATGAAATAAGGTGAAGTTCATCATCTTGAACTATGTCATTTTTCATTTCAAACTAATTTTGAGTTAATTATGCGCTAAATTCATCTTAAATTACATCAGTTCGTCTTCATCATGTGACACTTCATTTATTTTAATTGATCAATATTTTGTATATCAAGTTTTATTACTTTGTTTTCTATTTTTTTTCGTTTCACTTCTGTAAAACTATCGTAATCCAAAATAATTATTTAATAAAGTCTAAATGCATTTTTCACGAAATATACCGTTATTACTATGTATTCTTAAACTCCTTACGTATTCTTAAACTGCTTGCTAAACTTTTTTCATGTCCTCACATATTTGTAAACTACTCGCAAAAATCGTTTCTTCATGTCCTTAACACATTCATCTATTATTTACCATATCGTTTCTTCATGATTTCGACATATTCGGAAGCTACTTTGCATATCATTTCTTCATATGCTTACTACGTATTCGTAAACTATTTGCCGCATAATATTCAGGACTTAAGCAAGTATACATTTGACTACAAAATTAATTTTTAGGTGCAGTTATTAGCAAATCTACGAAAAGATATTTTGCGCATTATTTAGAATAAATCATCAGATATCTCGGAGATTGGAAATGTTTTTCATACCTTCTCTATTGATGAGAAGGTATGAACCATTGGCTACCATTTGGTTGGTCATTTTGTGAATCATAGTTCTTCCAAATATTTTATGGCAGGATATCACAATATTATTAAATTTTTGGCTTGCATGTAATGAATGGTATTAAAAGCTAATTTTATTTCTAGAAACCATAATATTTGTAGTCATAAATAAAATTAATTTAGAGTAATCGATCAAATATTACCTGACTAATTTAGTTTTTTTTTGAAAAAAGATAATTACTGATTGCCAAGATGACGTGCTATGAAAGCTAATGAGAACAATTGAGACCTAATCTATATTCTTTTTTCCCGACCACTTCTTATCAATTATTTTTCTCAAAAAGTACGCATTTAGCAAAAAGAAAAAAGAAATTTCTTGTAGTATTTGATCAATATCAGTGGATAGTATGAAATTATGATTTTATCAATTCTTTCTTTTCTTTCAAAAATACTTTTAAATTATTAATTTTTTATGTTTCCAGGCGAATTGTTTTTGATGAGAAATGGAGACCATCACGTAAGGTTATTTTGGAAGTGAATGTGAAAAGAGCTTGGTTAGTTTGTGATCTTCCATTTTTTTTTACCAGTTATCTGTGTAGTATTTATAATTCTTTTGTTTAAATTTAGAAATATTTTAAGTTCATGATATTATAAGTTCATGATATTACATAATTTTATTTATGTAACTATATTATCCTTATAGTAAAAATGAAAAATGCATGTGTTAAAGAGAAAAATGAAAAATGCATGTGTTAAAGAACTAAACGATCCAAGCGATTTTGTGGATAAGCCGTAAATGCCTGATTTTTCAGCGAACTTCTGCTCGGAAAAATACCAAACGGTAAATCAGGCGAAATTAAGTTTTCTCTCTATTTGCTTGCGCAACTTTCTTATGGCATTGTGCTTATCGTGCAAAAACGAGGTGACATTCTATGTAGTAAGTTTATGCAATTCGGTTTTTGGGAAGTTCATTTTTTCGAGTAAAAGGGAATACAAACATGTTTGAAGAATGCCACAGATTTTTGAATATTTATGGTTTAGGAGACATGGAGATGTTTATTCCGATCATACGACGTTTTCAGGATGAAGAAAAAAACGAGTACTTTTTTTTTTTCCTTTAAATAAATTTCACATCTTACTTTTTTTATTTCCGATCAGATCCGTATTATCAGTCTTTTATATTTATGAAATGGGGTTAAATGATTAAATCAACTCTTTTTTTGCATTTTATATAATACTCTTATTTTTGCATGGGGATGTATGGTAATGTTGCCGAGCTCACTATCATTATTAGAAAAGCAGAGTATAATTAAAGTTATTTTTTTCTCTTTTTACTCTTTAATAGCAAAGTAAACTTTGAACCATTACAGATCCTCCATAAAAGCTAAAAAAGATAGAAAGAAACGCGTAGCAAAACGAAGCGATTATACTGAACTTATGCTGAATTCTTCATTTGAGACTATTGTAAAGATTTCTTCCATTTTTTGAACTTCCTTTCTGATAATTACTGAATGTTAGAAAGATCAAATTAAACTTTGCCTCTACTGTGTGATATTCATTCCAATGTGATGAGAAGACATTTTTCAATTCCAGTGATCTTTGCGATATTATGCTGAAAAACAATTATTTGTACTACTTTCTCATTAGATTTATTTAATTTCTAATGATTTTGCATATTTGGATTCTTTTTTATTTCATTTTAAATGACCATATTTTAAAGGAAAGTGATCATCTAAAGGTTGTGTTGGATTACGATGCAATTACTTTACGTGAAGATATACCACTCCCAGAAATTGATACTATGTTTAATGATGATTTTGGACCACTGACGGCAGCCGAAGCTCAACAAATGTAATAAAAAAGAATTAACTTGCTTTTTTTGCTAAAAACTTCATCTATAATTAAGAACAAGAATATTCGGAAATTCTGAATCCAGCAGAATGAATAAGAATTAAGCGATCAATTTATTTTTTATTCTTTCTTCCAGATAAAGGAATGAATTTCTACTATGCAATTGTTTTTTAATTTTCAGCCATGGTCAGTAAAATAGTTCAGTAAATTTCTTTTTAACTGCTGAATTCAATTTATTTATCAGGGAAGCTCTTTTCAAAGAAGATACCGAACATGTTATTGAAAGCAAATCAGGAAGCACAAATGGATCCAAAGAATACATTATGAATGTAGTTCCTGAAGTATTGGTGACTAATACGAATGTTGCCAAAATGACACATGTAAGTAAAAGTTCTTTATGCCAAAAAAAAAACTCAAACCAATAGATCAGCAGATTAGAGATAATTGTTGCAAAAAAAATGGAAAGTTTTCGTACGAAATTCTTTTCTCTATTAGCTCTCGATAAAAGGGAAAGAACTTTTTAAAAAAGAATTTGCTCATGCTCTAAAATTATTGTTTTTATTGATTACAGCAGGAACAGGTATTTGAAATGATGGAAGTAAGCGATGAAAGCGAGATACGTAAGGAGCGACAGTATGATTTGGGATCTGATGAAACCCTACGAGAACCAGAAACTAAGCATCCAACATATTTATCAGTGAATTTTTATTATGCTTGTGCTTTCTTTTTTGTTTGAATGACTTAATTTATAGATAAATCAATATTTCAATTTTAGCTTTCCCTATCCAGAATCTCACCCATTATTTTGAACACCAAAAAAAGCAAATATTACATATTTTGAAATATGATACTATTTTCCGGGGCAGAAAGATTTACAGAATTCTAAACTCGACAACTTTTTGACCATTTTTTTCAGATACTTGAATTGAGTGAAGTGCACGATTCGCAGATACTAATTCCAAAGAAGAAACGCCGCAAGCATGGTATTATAATTGATGAAATAACTATGTTCAATAAGGTAAGTCTTCTACTTATTTTTTACCAATATTTGTTATTTTTTTTTCATCAACATTGCAAATTTATCTCAAGTTAAACTATTTTTCAAATATTTCAGGCACAGCTTCAAGCCCAGATCGATAGCAGTCATGATTTGCTACATACACGTGATGAAATGATTCCTCAACTATCAAAACATGGGACGGTAACAGTTCAAGATTTATTTGATGTTCGCCCAATGACATTGCGCGGTGAAATTTGAATTTTTCATTTTGCTATTTCAGTTCGATAAGGCTCTCTTTAATTTTACATTCATTTAACTGCTTGTTCCATTTTTAACTGGTACTTCCTTTTCTGATCGTTCACTCTGTTGATGTAAACCGTTTCTTGAAATATGTTAACCGAATATTGAAATACGTGAGAAATCATATGTAAGAGAAAAATGGAATTCAACGTTGAATTTAGATAGAATAAGCGAAATTTGAAAAATTTTTTTTATGAGAATCTTCAGGAACATCTAATCTTCCATTGATAGGTATCCGTTGCAGAATTCTCAAAAAATCCCATGTCGAATTTGGATGCTTGGATCGCAGCACCGGAATATGATGAACCGCCACTTCAATATGAAGAGGCAATGCAATTAGAACCGATGCAAGCACCGCCAATACGAATGTTGCAACGTTCTTTAATGAAAAGAGAGACATCAACCGAATCTACGTCACATGGATCCGCGAAAAGCAAATTGCAAGATCTGGAACGACAGATTGTTACACCAATAATTGAAGATATTGAACAAGAACGACGAAATACCGTTTCTACAGCACCTTTTGGTAGCACAGTATGTAGCAATGCTTAATTATACAATTTCTATATTTTTTTTATTAGATCTGATATTCGATTTTGATTACTAATATTTCTATTTATATTTAATATAGCACTTTTTCATCGAATTAAATAAATACCTTCTTGCCAGAGTTTTTGTGGAATCCTTTCTTATTCTACTTCCGTAATTTTTTTATTTGAATTGTAATGTGTCAAAGATGGATATTTTGGGAGCTTCTGTTATTTTTTGACATATTCAAATAATTTTAAAGATTTTGCTTGTTATATTTTGTTCAGAATTAGATTTTATATTTCTATTTACTGACTCCATATATTGCACATAAATTATTTTAGTGTCGGATTATTTCAGCGTACCGCCGATCCCTCATCACAGCTTAGATCAGATGGAGAATTGCCAATTGCCTTTAGGGATAGTCGACAGTTTGATGAGAAAATGAAAATATCCGTGGCTTCTATTTTTGAAAGAACTGCTGGAGAGGATCCATTACAAGCGGTAGGAATTCAAAAATAAAGAAGGAAAAAAAGGATTGCGAGTTTTAGTGCATAGCTGTCAATTACTAAGCTTCCTAGGATTGCTCAGTCATTTTCATATATTCTTTTATAATCTTATTGAAATGACGCTCTCCATTTTATAATTGTCGAGATATTTTAATTAATTCATTTGTTCCTAAAATTAATGAATCCTGATCATCAAATATTCCATTCCTCAGTCTTTAGTGATTCCTTCTTTGCATGTTTACAGCTTCTGAAACAAACATCCTATTGCATTTGACATTCTAACCATCACTACTTTCACATTACTAAATGTGGCTCAAATTGATCACAGTTACTGATAAACTATAGCATTCTCATCTGAATGAAGTACCTGAAAAGAGAAAAGTTAAATTTTATAATTGGATTTGTTTTAAGGATCGAAATTTGACTTTTTATTCAATCTGTATATAAATATGTCAAAAGTACCTGAAGAGGAAAAAGTTGAATTTCATAATTGGATTTCTTTTAATAATCAAAATTTAATTTTTTATTCGATTTCAGTATAAATATCCCAAATATTCCAGCTACCAATTTTATAATCAAATATCATTATTTTCGATTCCAGCTTGGGGATGATAGCTTGATTTTATCGGCGGAAAAAGCTCGAGTCACGGACCTATTTTCGAACTTGGCGATTGGTAAGTAATGATTCTTTGTTAAAATCATAATTTGTGATAAAAGTGTGACGAATTCATCTGGTCCAAATCTGTGATAAAATGGTCGTTTCTTTTTCTTCACTTTTTTGCAGAATCCGAACTACGTGCAACGAGACTGGAAAGTAGCACTGAAAATTTTCTCGTTGGTATGTTTTTCCAAAATTTTATAAATCATATCTGCCGGTTATGGACTTATGTTACATTGCAATTATTATTAAAATTCAAAAACTTAAAGTTGAAGTATTTGTGAATTTCAAAAGCAGCAATTAATTTTTGTTTTAAAATAGATGAAGGATATCCTGAGTATGAAATGCGCCAAGGCTCTCAGTATCAGAAAAAGATTCAAAAGATCTCAGTGGTGCAGGATCGATTTCAGTTAAAAGTTAATAAAGTAGGAAGTACGGTGGAAACAGGAGACAGTTCCGTTCCAGTATACTATCAAACACAAAAGACCGATGATTTTTTGGGGTATCTTTTCTTCTTATACTTTTATTAATGCATGAACTTAGGAATTCTTTGTATAAAATTGCTCTCATAACACGTCTATTGATATTTTTTTGTCATAACTATTCTGTAGAGAAACTACTGCCTTTGGCAATCAATTAGTTTTATTTTTATACTTTTCTGAAATTCATTGCATTCATGTTTTTTATTATTATTCTGCGGTACATCTTGAATTCCATGGACTTCCTGAATTCAAATTTTATTTACTAAAAGTAGAAATTGGAAGCTACATTTAACCCTTTTTTTTTTTTTTTTTTTTTTTTATTTCTTTTTTTTTTGGTTTTTTTTTTTTTTTTTTTTTGTTCTGCTTTACTAATTTAGCTAATTACCAAATTTTTCGAGTGATGCGGAATAATTAATGATACTATTCCGAAGACAATGTCATAACTTTATCCTATGTTACTTACAGATTAATTTTTGACAATAGTATTAGAAATCGAAAGCTTTCTTTTATATTTTCTCTCTCTGCAAAATAATGACAATTTTAGAGCTACTGGCGAAACAAAAAGTTGAGGTTAAACAAGAGGAGAACTTTGGCGAAATTGTCATCCGCCTCCCATGAGTCCAATTTTACAGAAAAGTAGTTTCTTTCGGTTTTGTGAGCAATGCTCTAACGCTTTTTTAATGACAAAGATCATTTTGTAATAATATTAGAATGTATTCCAGATTAAATTTAAATTGCTATTTACTTCATGTAAAAGTGTTTCAATCGTTATGTTAATCTGTTTGTCCAGTTTCGTGTGTTTTATTAATGAATTGCATTTCCTTATTATATTTCGTTTTTTCATTATCTGTTGTACTTCGCGTTACTTTGTGAATATTTAATGATTTTAATCTAGAAATTTTGCGAGTAATTTCTCTCTGTGAATAGTGCTCTTATATTTTTTTATGATTAAGGTTGTTTTGTAAATATATTAAGATATATTTCAGATTAAATTCAGTTGAAAAAGAATCGAAAGAATTTTTTGTTTGTTATACGGTTATAAATTCCCTGGCTTTGTTTTCCTACGTTTCTGTATTGAAAGTTTTTTGATCTCTTGTGAAGCGATATGTTTTTGTGAATAATAAAATTTGTTTATGAAACTGAATTTATCATAGCAATCTTCCTTCATATTCTGAATTTTCATGTTAAAAAAATTAACATTAGGTAAGATGATATTTTTTCTTCTCTTTATTGATATTGATATATGCAAATTAATCCAACATAGTATTTCCAATAAGTTTGAATATATGTAAATTGTAGATGCTATATCAGATAAGTTTTTGGTTGGAATATTCGTTATTACCTCAAATATTCCATTTATAAGGACTTCAATAGTTGAATATAATTCTATTAAAATTGAATGATCAAGCATAATTTTTTACTGCGAGAACACTGATTTCTCATTATATTATCAAGTTCAAATATTTGAATTATTTAATTAAAAGAATTAAAATAAACATATAGAAGATTACTGGACAATAGACAAAAGCCATCGTATATACGTTCATTTTATTAAGCCAAATGTGATTTGAAGCCAAATTGCTCTAAACTAGTCCAACAAATGATGGTCCAGGCTTATTTCGAGCTATTAATGTCTAATCATTGCCACTTCAAATAGTGATAAAATGAATTTTTTTTTTTTTTTTTTTTTTTTTTTTTTTTTAGTAAGGATGATTTCATTTCAATCGACAATAAATCTTAATTAACAATTAACTGATAATTTCTAGCGATTCATCTTTCTATTGTCGTTAGTAATCTCTCGACAAAATTTTGCAATAAATTGATTGATGATAATGTTCGTAGCATTTCTTTGTCTATAATATCACCGGAACAATTGATGAACTTTGTACCGAATGAATTGTGGATGAACATTTTGAATAACATTACGATCAATACATTTGGTTTTTTCGATCATTTTAGAAATTATTTCCCTATGAATTTTGCATTGTCATTGTTATTTCGTTTCCAATCATCGAAATTTTTTTACCGGTAAGCTTTTTTAATTTTATTTTTTGATAGATTTTTGAAAAAACAAAAAAGTATACATTTTTGTTTTTTTTTTTTTTTGGAATATTTCAAATCTACGTTACGCATTGTTCATTATCAGATTACGAGATATGTGCTAATCAATTAATCATATCTTATAAGTTGTGAAAAAGAAAAAAGAACTTTCTTGAAATATATTTTCCAATTTCAAAACTTCTGCAATTGAAATATTCCTTATTAAATGTTGCTTTTTTTTTTAAATAATTTGTTTTTTTGACTATTAGATAAGAAAATATTTGAAAAAATTGAAAAAATTCTTACTAAATGCTGTTTGGTTAAAATGATAGAGGAAAGAAATTAGAGAGTAAAATATTTTGGTTTAAAATTAATCGATTCTTTCATTTAGTTAGTATTTTTCAATGTTTTGACGAAAAAGCAATAAAATGTGAAGCATTTTGGAGCATTATCATTTATCATCTAAATAGATAAAAATGTAAATGTTCGTTGTTACCTGTTACACAACATTTCAAATTTTTCACTGATTGATTTGAAAATTTTGATATCACGTTGCATTCGAATAGGAGCGTGTTTTTCCATAGATAAGGTGCGTATTTAAGAACTTTCGGACTAGCTGAAATTCTATATATTTAAATAAAAAAAAAAAAAAAAGAAATTTACGAAATTCCTTGAAATTCTATATATTTTAACAAAAGAAAAAAAAAAAAGAAATTTTCGACATTCCTTGCAAAAAATGGCATTTTTCTATCTCCAGTAATTAGCATAAACAAATAAACTGTGCTTTATTTTTAAAATTGCATTTTTATATCTTCGGTAATTAGCATAAACAAATAGCTTGATTAGTATTATTTTTAAAATTCTTTGATGAAATTCAGTTAATAAATTAGCATAAAAAATTCGGAAATTCGTTATTTTTGAATTGATAATTTATATATACGAAATATTGATGAAAGACCATCAACAAATTCTTCCTCAATTTTTTTACTTTAGAACTTCAGATTTTTTGCTTAAATTTCTAAATTTTCCGTCAATACAGATTGAAATCTTGGAATGCAGAATTTCAACAAGCTCTTGAGAAGATAAAGCAATTGCCAGAAGAACAAGACATATCAACGAAACTGAAACTTTATGGGCTTTATAAACAAGTAAATGTATCAAAATTATTCTTTCTTTAATAGAATATTATTTTTTTTGGAAGCAATAAAAATTTTTTCGATGTTTCTTCGAAATATTCTTGAAATTATTTCTTCTTAAAGGCAACGATTGGAGATATTGAAGGCAAACGACCTTTACTGTTATCGCCATCACAAGCGAAATATGATGCTTGGAAGGAATTCAAGGGAAAATCAATGGTATTTCTTTTTGAATAATAATTAAATTTTACTATTTATCATTTCTTACGTTCATTTTATACATCCTGTTCGCTTCTTCTTACAGCTGAATTTGCAACTTTATCAAATGCAAAATTGTAAATATTTAGGATGAAGCACAAAAAATGTACATCGATATGGTCAATAAATTATCTGCAACAGATGCAGAAGTTTTGCCTCCAACAACATGCGACGGTTTGAAACCTATACCTGGTCTTGATGTTATGATTGAAGATAAGATTTTATGGATAAAGCTTAATAGGCCAAACAAATATAATGCTTTAACTTATGAGGTAAATAAAGAAAATTTCTTGCATAATCTATAATTATTTTCAATATTTTTCAAATATTTGAGTGAATAATTGTGGGATTATTCAAATTTAAACTGCTAACAATTTAGAATTGATATTGGATGCAGAGATATGCGTGAAACTAAAGCATTTGAAATGTTACATGATATAATATCATGTGAAAATTGATTAGATATAGGAAAATGATTGATGCTAATGATTTAATTTCAGTTACAGTTCCAAATTTAAAATTAAAATTTAGATGTATAACGGTATTACGAATGCCTTGAATTACGCAAATGAGATTGATACCACAGTTACTGCGTTCACTGGTAAATATTCTTATCACATTATTTGCAGCATAGTACCACTTCTGATTCCAAGCATTTCTCAGCCTTCAAGCATTTTAATCGAAAATCTAAGAATTATGTTTCTGAAATTATAAGTTCGAATTGACAGGATCAGGCCAGTATTTCTGTAGCGGTAACGACCTGTCGAATTTCACCAAAATTAATGGTCCCGAAGATATACCTCAGATGGCTTCTGAGGCAGGTCAAGTACTGAAGTCTTACGTTACCGCTTATATTAATCATAAAAAACCCTTGGTCGCACTCATCAATGGTCCTGCAATTGGCATTGCTGTTACTATACTTCCTTTATTTGATCTAGTTATTGCTTCTGATAAGGTTTGTTAGAAATTTCTTCCTTTTCTATTTCAATAACAAGATTATTTATTACTCATATAAATTTACAGATAAAAATATTTCAAAATTTAAGGCAACCTTCAGTACACCATTCACATCGCTCGGACAATCTCCGGAAGGTTGTTCGTCATACACATTTCCGATGATAATGGGATATAGCAAGGTTGGCAGTTACATAAAAAATAAGTTAATAAGCCAATAAATAAATGGTTTTACAGCAAACATGAATACAAACTGATTTCAAATTATGCCATAGCTGGAAGACTATGTTATTAAACAACTATATAACAGTACCATAAACTTCCACTCGTAAAATTGATATAGTTTTAATAGAAATCATATATTTTATATTTTTAAATTATTTCAGGCATCAGAAATTTTAATTTTCGATAAAAAATTGACTGCACAAGAAGCATTTGAGCGAAATCTGGTATGTCGAGTAGTGCCGTCACTCAATTTTCGAGAAGAGACAAAAACTTACGTACGAAAGATATCGCAATTACCGCCTGAATCACTGTTCTATAACAAAAAATTACTCCGAAACATACATCGTGAGGCACTCCTCGCACAAAATGAACGAGAAATTTCTCTGCTGATGCAACGCTGGCAAAGTACGGAATGTCTAAATGCAATACAACGATTCATGATAAGGAAAAAGTGATTTTTCAAAATTCTTTTTTTCAAAATAAGAATCTTAATTTCAAATTTGAAATTAAAAATCAGAAATAAAATAAAGGACTGGACTGCTAATCACTGGCATCTAAATCAATATATCGCAATGCAATTTTTCTGAAGAGAAACCCAAAAATAAATACGATCAAATTTCAAAATCATCGGTATAATTTCCTGAATAAGTGAAGAATAAAGAAATTGGATGTATGAAATGATTTTCTTGCTTTTGTGATTCAAAAAAAAAAAAAAAAACTAATTAATTATTCAGAAAATGTTCGCAAGCCCCTTTAATTTTTAAAAAACTTTTTAAATTTCTAAAATAACTTGCAAGATTTTATAATGAGAACAATCTTTTGACCAAATTTTTCTTGTCCTAAAAGTATCTTGACACCGTCGCATGTTTCGGAAATGATAATCTCTATCAAATTTCGCGATTCAGTATCAGAAATTTTCTTCCCCTCTATAAATATTCTATACTTAATATCAATGAAAGACAAAAAAAAATTTTGAAAATGAGCATATGAATTATCAAAATCATCATTGCGATTAGTTATTCCTCTGTTCATCATTTGTAACAGTAGCAATATGACGACCATTTTTCAGAAAGCTAGTATACGTCTGTGCCTCGCAATCTTTTGTGTTACCATCTAACAAAACCATCTTTTGTTCAACACATGCATCACAAGCAGGAATCCGTATCACAATATACTGTGGTTCCTAGAATGTTTATAAAGAAATTGTTAGGATTTCCAACTATCAAAAAGTGTGAAAAATCAAATTATGGGATGAAATCCTGTGTGATGCTCTTCATACTGTTCAGCTCTTATAAAAATATACTACTTCGTTTTGTGAATTACTTCCTTCAATTTCCAGTTTGCTGTCTCCATTTTGTAAAACTATAAACATTTATCTGGAGTCTTTTTTGGACTCCAAATAAATGAAGCAATTCTTTCTCCATATAAATCTTAACATAATTCTATTTAAGAACTAAAGAGGGACCTGCAAGTTTTAAAAGCGCAATAATAATAAAATGAATAGCGAACCTTCTGATAAACTTTCTGATCGCATACAACACAGCAAAAATTCGGCTCTTCCTGTTTATGACAACCATTCGTTGGAGTAACTTTGATACCTGGCGTATGTTGTCCAAATAATCATTGATTTTAATTTTAGAATGTGAGGTAAAAATAAGCAAAAATGACTAGTTAAAAAACACATACCTGGAATCTGGGAAATGCATCTTCGGCCATTAATATTTTTCGATAATGCATCTTCATCAACAGCTCCGGAAGATACAGGTCCCGCTTTTTCACTATATGATTCATGATCATTACGTTTTCTAGGACTTCCATCTGAAGGAACAATAAACTATTACCAGCAGTCTCCAATTCTAATAAAAATATGTTAAAAATAAAGAATATTTAAAAAATAAACAATGGTTAAGATTATGAAAACATACCATGAAGTAATCGTATCTCATCTTCACTAACCCATTCGAAATGACCATCACTAAATTGCACTTTATATCCTCCACTTTGTCTGCAGTACTTAATTGTGGCGGAATAAACTTTACCATCGCGTTTAATTTCAACTTCGGTGCCTATTAACGATAGTTGCGATTCGACATGGTGTTCTTCTGGAACAATCATCATTAACATCTTTAGTTTTTAAATTAGATTTAAAATCTGAAAAAAAATTTAGGTTAACATATAGAAAAAAACGAAATCTTGAATTTGTAAATTCAATTTCCTCAAATTGATAAAGCAGCAAATTTAGCAAAATCTAATAAACAAAAAATAAATGAAATTATACCAGTGACCAGCGCTCTTTTTGAAGAAGAAGATGCCGATGGTTCCATCGAAGTATTCTGAAATAACTAATCATTCAATTATTTTATTTCGCATATTTTCATTCAATGTAAATAGAAGTTCAAGCAAATAATTTTTTTTTTTTGAGAATAAAGAACTTACAGCTGAAAATCCCGCAAATTCCACACAGTTTGCATCATCTATTTTTCGCTTTTTCATTATCACCGCTTCATTTCTGGAAAATGAAACTTCGGAGAAAAAAAAGAAAAAAAAAAAAGAAAAAGATTTTAATTTCTGGACTGAAATAACTCGAACTCTTTTTCTTTATAGTAATATACAGAATTTATTATTTTCAGTATTTCTTGAATTACATACTTGAATCATTTCTTAAGCAATAAAATTTATTCATAGTAATCATAAAGTTTACTTGCAACAAACAAAATATAAAAGCTAACGATTCCATTGCCATTTGAATGATCCTTTCCAAAGTTTCATCAGTTAAATTGTCAACATCAATATTTTGCAACGCTAACTCTCTTGGTGTGAACTAAAATTATAAATGTGCCAAATGAAGTTAATTATACTTATGATAAAGTCAAAACAAAGTAATTCTGGGAATGTTACACTTATCATATATGTTGCTTATTCAATGATCACGATTTCAACACAGCCATCACGAATCATTAAATCTTACTAAGCAAAATTAATCACGAGGAGCGCTGTTAATTAATATCAACTATTTTTGAATAATGAAACCGAAAGAACTCACAAAAAATTCCTTTTGAAGTAGGGCATCCGTAAGTTTTAATGAACCATCGTCCAGAATGTAAAGCGTTAAACGATCTCCAGTTTCGGATGAAGAATTGGGCATACTATTAGTATAAGATGATTGCGGCATATCAATTTGTTCTCGTTTGAAATCATGTGACTGAATCGCATTATTTGGTTCAATCAAAGACATGATTGTGTTTATTTGCTCTTGAGTTAATTCACCAGAATTTTCAACATCGATACCGGCTACTTCCAATACTTCCAACGGAATCTAGAATTTATAATTTTTTTAAGCTCAGTAGTTCAATTTGAATTTATATGCATTTTATGCAGTTATTTAAGATATGTTATAAATAAAACCGTGCATTATAATAAAGATATCTTTAATATATAAAAATATATGCATATATTTTCACATCAAATGTTAGTTATGATTCATAAGGAATCTACTGACTTAAGCATCTATTGAATCAACAAATATAAATTAACTGTTGCGGCATTTGAAGTTAAAATGTTGCACATCTTAGTTGACGAACGCACATAATGATATACTTCAACAATTTAACCAATTTCTACAATTACTATTATTCTGCAGACCAAATTTATTACGCACGAAAGCAAAAACGTACCGTAGTATAATTCATTTCCGAGGTATCAGCATTCTGTTGCTGCACCGGTTCATGCTGTACCATTCCATCACCCGAGATAAGTTCTACTGCATTGCTATCTAAATTATCAGCTCCCGAAATGATTACCGAATTGTCGTGAGATGTCATCAATGTTACTAATCAATAATTATAATACATTGCACCTGAAAATACTATTGATTAGATTTATCATAAAGCTATTAATCTGAAATCACAAATAATATCCAGCGATTAAGGAAAATACTACTGATGTTTATAAAGTTAAAAACTACAGAACTAATTGCCGTAACAACTCCATAATGATATTCGATTGTTAAAGATGCTGAAACCATGGAACTGATCATATAAACCGTAATATTATTCTTTGATCTTACAAGTAAACCTTCTTGAACTGGTACATCACTCCTTTATTTACATTCTCTTTTAAAATATCACCTGCTCAAAATAACTGAAAAAAAAAATCAGAAGTAGGAAATGCCACTCTTCTCGGAAGTACTGACTCAATAAGTAACTCAGTGCTTTGTTGTAACTGCTATACTGGAAAGTTTCTCCAGTAAAATATCCTGTTTTTAATAATCAATATTACTAACGGTGTTAAAATTAATTAAGCAACTAATTTAAAAAAAATTATTTCTGGCTCTCTTATTTTGCATTCAAACTTAATTTCATTTAAATTAAAGATACAAAGCTTTTTACAAAGCTTTCGATTTTAATTAAACAGAAGGTATTCCAGATGCGAAATTTCATCGTTTCCCAATGCTATTCATAAGCTGAGTACTTATAATTGGAACTACAAAATCCTCTTAATTACTAAATTTGATATATTTGTATATGTTTACTTACTGAATTTGACATATTAATTACTAAATTTGACATATTTGTACACCAGAGTAACGAAAGAGATGCAGCTGTCGAACGGTTCATCTAATTTGGCATTCGCTGGATGACTTATTACGCAAACGCGCGCAAATAGTTATCACTTTGGATTTGGTTGTTACTTGCGCGGAATTTTCGGGGAAATCCTTAGATTTGCTTAGAAAACTTTTAGTTGCTGTTAATCCTACACAATATACATATATTAGTTTTCTTGAAGCTATTAATTAGTAATAATTACTAAAAAAAATATAAAAAATGAATTTCACGTTAGATTCTCTTGAACTTATTATTTAGTAATAACTGAATTATACAAAACTTCACGTTAGATTCTCTTAAAGGTGTTAATTAAGAATAACTACTAAATCATTTTACAATTTTATATTAGATTCTTCCGAGGCTACCAATTAATAGAAACAATTGGATCATACCAAATTCACTTTAGATTCTCTTAAAACTATTACTAACAACTATTAAATCATACTAATGTCCTGATCTTTCATTTTTGTTGTTTAGTGCATTATTCGTACAAAATAGCTATCCTTTCTAAAAAAAAAAAAAGAAAAAAAATTCATGTCATTTGCTAGTAAATTGCTTTTCTCTTTAATCCTATAGAAGAAAAGATGGATTGGAGGATGAATACTTTCCTGCTATATATACATAAATAATGAGCTACTTAAAGATAGAAATATTCAAGAAGGTCAATCACGTATTGCAACGTGAGATAACGTATTGCAACGTGAGATAACGCATTGAAAAGTGAATGACGCGTGCCAAATGAATTATATATTTATAATTAATATCTTAACGTCTTTACCTGTATTGCTCTATATGTTTGGCGCATGTGAGCATGCACATATTCATGTATGTCTGTATGTGAATGTGTGTGTATTTGCATGTGTCTGTACGTGTGTGCACTTTAAAGTCGAGAAGGAAGTTTAGTGAGAGACGAGGAGCGAGAATGATGTATAATGTTTTTTCGTTCTATATCGCTACATCTATTCCTGCATCTATATGCATGCATGCATGCCTGCGTGCGTTTCTGCGTGCGCGACATGCACTTGCTGCTCTTTTCTATGATATCCGTTCGTGCTACTGCGCGCTACTCATCCATTTACATAACATTTCCTTTTCTTCCATCTCATCTCTCGTTGCTTCTTTCGAATAATCTAAATATTGTGCTATGTTTGGTAATATTCTACCGTGAAACAATGTATTGTTTTTCATATACGTTATACACTTTTATAAACTATATACGTCAAGACGTACAAGACGTACGTCTTACGTGAATAAGGTACCATTTACGTGAGTAGGATTTATATGGATCTGATTTTTTACTTGAGAATCTTCACACATAGAATATCGAGTATTTTACAAAAGATTCTATATACTAGCTGCGTCAAATTTTATGTCGGCTTATTATTAAGATTTTTAATGTCCGACTATCCTTTTTTAGTGAGGCTGCCGAGTTTACTTGAATCTCTCGGAAATATTGTTATTTCCAAAAAAAAACAAAATATATTTTTTGTCATTACTCTCTCTTTCTCTCCTTGTTTTGCGCTTTGGCATTGACACATTTGAGTGCTTTTGCTCAGAAACACGAATTCTTAAAAACACATAATTTTGATGAAAAAAAAAAAAAAAAAAAAAAAAAAAAAAAATTTCCCCGATATGCATTGCGTCTATCATTTGATTATATTTTATAGTTGTTTAATACAATAACCACTAATGCGTAGGTTTATGTATTTTTGAAATGTTTTTCATTTGAACTAAATTTTTACTTTCGTTACGTCAGAACTAATTACATACATGTAACGACGTCATTTTTAAGTTATTGAAAAAAAAAAATGATGGTTCGTTTGGCATCCAACTTCTGCCGTACGGGTAATCTTGTATGCCAGATGGCACGTTGCGCATCATCGATACCCCCCACAGGAAAACGTGTCAAAACATTCGAGATATATCGGTATGATCCGGAAAAACCCGGATCACAACCTAAGTTGCAGGTAGGAACTTTTTTTTATATCTAAAACTTAACAAGATTGAATTGATTTAGCAATTTTGAAGTGGTTTCAAAATGGTTAAAATAATATGAATCCGCAGGATACTGCAGTGTTTAAAGATATGCCAGAATGATTAATTAAGCCATAAAATTGGATTACAGGAATTCGCGTATCACGTTCATTCGATTAGGCTCATATCGTTTGTAATATTTAGGTAGAAATCTAGCTTTTCATAAGAGAAAATTCTGTATGATCTGGACCTTTGCATCTTTTTTACATCTTCTTTATATAAATGATTATTTCGCAATTGTGCCATTAATTATTATTCAACTTTAGAATATTACTGAACAATTTAGAAAAGTAATGAGCTCATCATAAAAAAGAATATACAGTTATATTCATAGTACACAAAAAATTTAATACAAACAGATGCTTATGTAAACCAAATTTTTAATTAAATTTGAAATCGAAATTTATTAACGCTCACTGTTGAATTAGATAATAGCTTCGTAAACGGTTTTATGACGCCTACCTTCACTATAAGCTTCACATACGTTTTGGAGAATTTTATTTCAGAAGTTTGATATCGATTTGGATGATTGTGGTGCAATGATTTTGGATGCATTGATCAAGATCAAAAATGAAGTGGACCCAACTCTTACTTTCCGCCGTTCATGTCGTGAAGGTATTTTTCATATGCTTCTTTGAAGGACGGGACTATCCCTGATGGAATTTCTTAAAATGAAAAGGAACAGTGAAGCTCAGTATATTTCATAATTAGTGAATAAGTATAAATTTTTTTATTATTCTATCGACTATCATTCGGTTTTTGAGGAATAGTACCATATTAAATTTCATATTTCATTGTTCACTAATATAATTCTCAAAGCATGCAAATTTTCTTCTTTGCCCACAGCAATGAAATAGATTATTTTCAAAAAAAAAAAAAAAAAAAAAAAAAATTGAAAACTTAAGTGAAGCACAAATATTTTCAGGCATTTGTGGTTCATGTGCTATGAATATCGATGGTCAGAATACCTTGGCATGTATTTGTAAAATTGATGAAAATACGAGTAAGAGCTGTAAAATCTATCCGCTGCCACATATGTTTGTTATCAAAGTAAGTTTTACGCTTAGTTTGATTTTTGGAGGACTTAATCATGACTTTGACGATCGATTTGTATCTCATTAAATTTGAGCGAGAAATATTTACGGGAATTTGTAGTGTAAAATATTGGATCCGATATTGTTTGTTGGCTCGTCTATTCTTGACTTATCATGCAGAAATATGCTTAACTGGCGCCAATAAGGCTCATTTCGATTGGACATACTAGACCGTAGGACCCCTCTGGATTTTATGAAGTATTTTCAAGGATCAAAATTTTTTTGTTTTTTTTGTGTATATGTTTTATGCTGACTTTATATTGATCGGATTCATTGAAAACCTCTCTTTCGTTAATGTCATTCTTTACAGTAGGAAATGCCAGTTTTCTTGTATGAAGGTATTAAAGTATGGCAATCTCACGTAAACTTTCGTTTTAGGTTGCCATCTACGACTTATTTCTGAATAATCACTAATTGCGATTTATAAATTATATTACATTATTTTCGCAGGATTTGGTACCAGACATGAACTTATTTTACGCACAATACGCATCAATTGAACCATGGCTAAAGAAAAAAAACAAATTGATACTTGGGGAGAAGCAAATGTACCAGACAGAAAAAGAGCGTGAAAAACTGGTCGGTAGATCTATATTTGGAAAGAAATTTAAAATTTTGTTCATTGGTTCAGTATCAATGCATTTTTTTTTTTTTTTTTCTATATCATTAATACAAGCGAAAATGTTGTGTTGTTCAATTTCTGATATCGACAACATCTTTAGGATGGATTATATGAATGCATTCTTTGTGCCTGCTGCAGCACGAGTTGTCCATCATACTGGTGGAATGCAGACAAATATCTAGGACCAGCGATTCTTCTGCAGTCTTATAGATATGTTTTTCTTACAAAATATTTCTTTTCAGAATATTGAATGATATTCTTACGAATGTTCTAAAACCAGCCTTCATCATTTTACCCTTTTTGAAAGAGTTGATAATCCGGCATTTACCGATCATATGTTACTAGCTTGGAAACGGAAAACGATTAAAAAAGCTTGACCGAAAGTTTAATAATTGATACTGGAAGTAATCATAAACTATAGAATAAATTTAAATTAGTATAATTATTTTTGATTATGGTTTGAAAATCCGAACATTCTTACTAAATTGTAAAAATGATAGTGATTATTAATATTCAAGAAATTAGTGCTGCTTCAATAATTATTGTCAATCATCAGTAAATGACAGAGAAGTAATTAGATTAGAGATAAATATATATAAGCAGTTTGTTACACATCATTAAAACATATGTAAAAGTTAATCTACAAATAAATGCTATGATCTATCTTTATCCTTTATTTTTTATGACTGAAGGTCATTATCCCCGTAAAATCAAGTGTTTTTTTTCTTTTCAATGTTATTTGATAATTTTTCAGATGGATGATTGATTCGCGAGACGATTTTGCTGAGGAGCGATTGTCTAAAATACACGATCATTTTAGTGCTTTCAAATGCCACACTATCCTAAACTGCACAAAAACTTGTCCGAAGGTATGTAAAATTTGTCAGCAGAAAAGAAAGAATATTTGTTCAAATAGATTTTATTTTTTATTTTTTTGGTGTTATAATGTTTCAAATTTGTTTAATTTTAGCATTTAAATCCAGCAAAAGCAATTGGCGAAATTAAGAAACTCCTCACTGGTTTCGATAAAAAGCCGGCACCTATAGCTGCACCAGCCAATTTTTAGATTAAATTCTATGAAATTGTACTAAAGCTATTTATAAAAGTGTACAGAAACTATACAGTATATTTTCTGGTTTATTCCATTTCATCAGAATAAAATCGGTTCTATCCGAAAAATAATCAGTTCTGGTATATATGAATATATATATATGAAAGTAATATATGTATTTACATTTCAGTAATTAATCGGAATTCTCTCTTTCAGTTTTTACTTCTTGGTCATGAATTTATTTAAATCAATTTTGTATAATTTAATGTATTCGTGGTGTTTATGTAGTTGTAAAAGCAAAGAATTTAATTGGGTTCATAGATCCTTCATATCGCATCGTCTTTTTGTAAATTTTTATTAATTATTTAACTTAAGCATTAATTCGATTTTTAATTAAATATTCATTCAACTATTATACTTGATATTGAAAACATTTGAACATATAGCAAATTTGAAGTATTTTAACGATGTTTTTTTTCCTTTTTTTTTTTTTTTGAAATAGATCAGTTTATTCTTGAAACAGAGATTCAATAAGTGCTACATTTTATTCAATACTGCATATTAAAATATTATGAGTGATGCAGAGCACTGATAAGCCTTCTCGTCGAATACTGTATGGTAATTGAAGATAATTTCGATGGTCGGATGATGTATGGAAATTAATAAAAAATGAAACTGTCGAGTGTAACCTTTTCTGATGATCTGCAATAGATCGTTTTCCCATCTAAAAGTTATTTCCATTCGTGAATTTTAATTCATTGCTATTTGAATTCTACATGTCATGCATGATTTCATTAAGAAATTTATCTGTAATTATCTTTTAACATTTCCAGTAAATATTTTCTTTTTTCTTTTTTTTTTTTTTTTTTTTTTTTATTGATGGAAAGGAAACAAATTAATATAAATTTAGCATAAGTTCTAGATTTGATTATACATTTTGAAATTTCCTTGCTCGGTAATATTTGACGCATGTGAATACTTCGATATCCAAATCCTGTGGAATTTCATGGTTCGAGTAACTAGTGCTTCTGATGTTATTTAGGGACTGAATTCATTTTGATGAAAAGTGTATGTATTTAACATCATTCGTCATTTTTTCTTTTAATTTTGACTTATTTATTGCAAAATTTAAATATGCTTTACCAAAATAAGAATAAATATAATGCATGCTCTTGCCAAAACAAGCATAAATGTGATATATGTCTTTACCGAAACAAGAACAAACATGAAATAACTTTTTGAAATATTTAATGGACCGTAGAAATGTACAATGATAAATTGCCGACTTTAAAGAAGTGTCTGGCAAATAAGTTATTCGAAATTCGACAAAAGACAAAATGATGGCAAGTTGGTTTAAAGTAATATTTATCAATAAAAAAGTATCAGAATTTATTTCTCTTCGTCCTTGTATTCTTGAGAAATTCTTTGTAAAAATCTAAATATGCTAAGATAATTCAGTTTCTTTTTTTTTTGCATTGATATATAGTATTAAATTTTCATTATTATGAACCAAATAAGGTAAAGAAATTCACCGAAATATGTGGCAATTATTACATCCATCAAAGTTTTTGAAAATTTCAGTTTCTGATTTGCAATTTTTTCTGGTTCGATTTATTGCTATTCTTATATATATATATATATATAAAAAAAAAAAAAAAAAAAAAAAAAAAAAAAAAAAAAACTGATAAAAAATGTAAGAAATTTTTTAAAAAAATTTGACTGAAGTGACCTAAAATTGGCTCTGTATAAATTTTGATTAATATAACTTCAATTTTTACTCAAAATATGATTTTAATTGCATGGCATAAACGATGTATGCTTGAATATACAAAGTAATTAATGCTCATTTTAATGAGCTCATTTTAATGTTTCTGTTGCTTGTATTGAAGTCTGGTTCTTTTCCTCATTTTAATTATTTTATCATGTCGAGCCATCAGGGCAGGATTTTTTTAATGGATATTTAAAAATTAACTACCGAAACAAGTCTATTTTCTTCAACTTTCAAAAAAAAAAAAAAGTTGGCTACGATTTTTCCATTTTAAAATTTGCAAAATATTTATTAATAAATATTGCAAAAATAACATTTCATTTTAAATTTTAAAGCTATTTGCAATTTTAATTCGTAAATTAACAGAGATAAATTATTTTGCCTTTTTTTTTTCTTCATGTTCCTAAATTTTTTGAATTTTTATTTTATTTTAATAACAATAATTCTCAATTGCCATTTTCATCTATCGAAAAAAAAAAATTGTGCATTTGCAAAAAGAATGAAAAAAAAAAAAAAGCGAAGTAGAAAGGATTAAAAAACGAAATCATTAATTACATTTGATAAAATCCTTCTGATTCTTAAAAAATGCAAAAAAAAAAAAAAAAGAAAATGAATAATAATACTCTTTAAGAATAGAAAAAATAAAAACCTTTGTTACTTTCATCTATTAATTCTAATTTTTATTTCTGTTTTTCTTCTTTCTATTTAAATCCACTAAAATAAATTTTTGCAGAAAGGTAAAAAAAAAAAAAAAACGAAAATTAATTATGAATTGATTTTTATAAAGCAAAAGTTCAATTTGTTTACTTTTTTTTTCTTTTCAATTCTAAAGTCAGTTTGTAGAAAAAATTAGAAAATAAAATAATCGCCAAAATAATTATTTATCCATCGATTTATTATCATTCCTCAAGAAAAAAAAAGAAAAAAATCCAAGTAGAAATTATTAATTAATTTCATGATTCGTTAAAAATAATTCGTTTTATCTTTTTACTACTTTTTTTGTAACAAAATTTTCAATACTACTGATATTAAAAGAGACAATTTAAATTCACTCATAAAGCGATAATCAAGCTCAACTTGTTCCAAACTGTCATTTCGTTTTTCATCAAATTCATATTCCTTTGTCGATTTAAATATCTTCACAAATAAATAGTAATGAAAAAGTTAAAGAAAAAAAAAATGGGAAAGTTTCGTTTTTATTTTCTTTTAATTCAATTATTTCGGGAAAAAAAAAGTGCATTTCGAACGTAAAATTATGAAACGAACAATAAATTGCGTTATTTTTATCCATCAAAAAATAACATAAAAACATAAGAAAGAAGTAATTTTGAAGAAAATTTGAGCAAATTTTTAATTATTCCGAAAAATTTCGATAAAAATTATATATTTTATAATGAAGCTAAATGTTTGCAAAAAGAGAATACGGAAAAGATGATTATTTTTTCGTTTCCTTAAATTTACTGATATCATGAAACTAAGAATAGATAAGTTTGTCGAGGGTTTTTGAGAAATTTGATTAAATTAAATTTTAATTAAATCCATTTATAATGGTTTAGTTTGATTTTTCATTTTTACTTTTGGATTTCGTATGTTGAAAATTGTACATTAATTTATCGATTAATAAAAAAAAAAATCAATGTGAGTTAATCGCAGTAAATGTAATCTAGTGAGCAAATCGATTTTAATCATAACATTTCACAAATGGTTTATTTTAATTGAAAATTGCAACAACTTAAAGTAACTTTGTAATATTTTTGTAAAGTCAAAGGAAGTTTTTGTGGTAAGGTAACAAATTCGATATTTTTACACCATGAAATAATAAAGTTTCTGTTTCGTTTTTTTTTTTTTTCCTAAATTTTGTTACAGTTTATCAACAAGTTCTGGATACTTCCAATTTGTTCGCTTTGTTTTATTCTTTCCTCTCCATTTAATCATAATTTGCTGTTAAATATTTTCGATATTTTATCATTTTTATCTTGTCAAAAATGAATTCTAATTGAAGAATTTACCATAGCATGATAATTGATTAAAATTCGATAGTTTTGTTTCAATATGATAAAATAAATTAGGAAAATTCTACCATTTTAATCTACTGCTAATTTAATTGCTAAAAAATATCTTTCAAAAATCCGGTTCGAACTATTGTAATTGCTTGTTTTCCACAAATTATGCTATATACAGTATGTTAAGATATACAGTATACAGTACGTAATACTGTACATAGCATACAGTATGCCAGGATAATTATTGGATAATTACTTAGAATACATGATGATTATCCAATGAATATAATCATGTATCATATATTCTATCTTATCAGCATGATATGAATCGGTATTTAATGAAAAATGATAATGGTATTAAGTATTATTCAACTTTTCGATATATTGTTGTAATTTATGCTCTAAAATACTCGCAAAGTTTATTTTTTTTATTGTATTTAAAATATTTGCCAAAGAATTTCAACAAATTAGCCATATTCTTCTATCATTGGCCAATATTATAATTGGCTTATTGGTTTGCTTAGAATTAGCTTCTTTTCTTTTCACTTTTATTCTTTATGCTTAGCAAAGTTCAGAATTCACTTGTAACTAAAAAATAAACAATAGGTATAATTCCATCATTACAAACTAAGCCAAATAATTGAAAAGCATATTTTTGAGCAGATTTTACTTGTCATTTGTTTTTTACAAATCCTTCCTAAATCACTTGTTTTTTAAAGAATTTTAGATTGTTATTGAATCATGTGAAAAATTTATTTTTTAATGAACGCAATTATGATTTGAAAATTATACGAGTTTATTAGCAAAAAGCAAAAAAATTAATTTTTCATGACTAAAATTTTTCCATTAAAACGTTGGAAATATTCAATCATCTTATTCAGTAAAATATAGTAGTAGTTTGATTTTGTCAAGTTGTCCCTTTATTGCTTTTTGATAATTTTAATTTTTTATGCAACTTTTAATGCTGCCATTTTCTTGCAAAATTTTCTTTCATGTAGTAAATTGTTGAATTGTCTAATTCAACTTAAAATGGAAGTGGAAGAAAGTCTTATTTCGTGACAAAATAAAAATATGCTAGTTATTTGAAAAAAAAAATTCATGACAAAGTGTCATTTGTTAGGCACCAGAAAGACGCCAAATAATTTGTTTTTTACGTTATTGCTACAAATAAAAATTTGGTATTCAACAAATATAAATTAAAATTTACAACATCAATTCGAAAAAGTGATGTGACAGGAAAAAAACTTTTGAATAAAGAAAAAATCAACTACATAAAAATTGAAATTATTATTATTAATATTAGAATAGATTAAAAATTAAACAAAAAAAAATTGCTACTGCCCCATCATTATATATTATAATATGATTATCATATTCTATCTGATTTTAAATATTTGATTTCAGTTGTTTGTCTGGTCTTTTGTGTACTTCTGTGAAAAAGTTTGAAATTTATAATAATAACTCAAAAAAAATGTGATAGTTTACTAAAAAAAAAAAAAAAATATGATAATTTTGCAGGACAAATTGTAGAACTACATTCAAATAATATCATCCGAAAACATGTTTCGTTTTCAAAGATAGTAAATTTTACTAATTTTTGATGATGAATAATTTCAATTATTTTAAACAATCAATTTATTCACGCAGATATTTCGTTTTTGATCCAAAATTTTTCGCTTATAAAACTTATCAACTTTTTAATTTTTTTCTTTAAAAAAAAAAAATTCGATTATTTCAAGTACAATGAATATTTTTACTCTTTTTAATCTTTTCGTATTATTCCAACGAATCTCGGTGACAAATTATTATTTTTAATCAAATAAATAGCCAACGATGAAACATTGTCCAACTTTTTTTTGATTTTTTCTTTTTTTTTTTTAAATTGCTGATTTTATTTGCATGGAATAATGAAATAGGATTTCTGTTCCATTTTGGTTGTTTTCTGATCTGAGATAATGATTAAAATGAACGGACGGGTGGAAATCGTATCGTTGCGTTGGAGGGAAATTTTTGGATCGTAGCGAAACGTCCGACTGCGAAAGCATTTGCCACGAATGTCTTCATTCATCAAAGGCGAAAATCAGAGGTTCAAAGGCAATCAGATACCGCTCTATTTAGAAAATGTTTCTTTTCCTTGAATTTGATTTAAAGATCAATCATAATTTTTCAATTTTATCATTTAAAGAAACATTCAATTATTTTTAAATCAATGATTATTTTCATTTTTATTCTTCTTCAATTAAAAAAAAAAAAAAGAAAAGAATATGAAATTATTAGAAGAGGAAGAATTGACAAAATGATGACAAAAAAAAGTAATATGCAAAATGATATGTAAATTATTCTTCAATTTGACACCTTTTGACAGTAATTATGAAATAGTGATTAAAAAAAAAAATTGAAAATTCATCTATTTCTGTTTCCTCAAATTTCTTGATAACAATAGATTGTAATAATTTGTCAAAAATCCAATCAAATGCTTGGAAAAAATTTTTTAAATTTTAAAATCAATTTGAATTAAATTCCCAAACTTCTAAAAGCATTCTTCTATAATATCTTACTCCTGTAAAAATTTACCATTGTTAAAAATAAGATGAGGATTGAAAAAAATTTTGATAGAATTTTTAAAAAGATATATTAGCAGAAATTAATTGTTCTTCCAATGCTAAGATTCAGGTCTTCGTAAAATTGATGAAGTATGAATGACTTTTGTACGAAGTTTAAGCAATACAAATTATTTATTGACTTTCATGAATGAAATATTAGCAAAAAATTTCAAATAATACACAAAAATATCATTTTATACATTTATTTGAGCCAAAATGATAATTTATAATATAATTTGACTGAAAAGAATATCATACAATAGAAAAGAAAAATATGAAGAACTAAAATGTTTAGAATGAAAATGTATTTAAATAAAACATTTAAATATTATTAAAGTGACTAAAATAAACTCGCCAAAATAATTTAATTTAATTAATTTAGAATGAATTGTTTTTTTTTTTTTTTTTTCTGCAAAAATGTCATATTTCAATTTGTTTTCGTAAAAGCATGAGGAAGATATTTGATTTTAAAAATATGATAACTGAATGATGTCTTATATTACAATGTGTTAGCTTTTAAAGCATTATTAGAATTAAATATGATACTTACTTGTATAGTTATGTTTGTTCAATTAGAAAATCTTAGAAAATCCATGTCAAGAATGAATTAAAAATATTTATAACAATGAAATGCGAAGAAAAAAGTCATGCAAAATAATTTTATTCAACATAAATTGCTAAATTTTCAATTATACGGACAAATAAATAGAAATTATAAAAATGTGGAACAATAGTATGATAATTTCATATTTTAATTGTATGTTTTTACAAAAGCATTTGATGCTAATATTGTACTATCTGAAGTGCTACAAAAAAAAAAAACGAATTTGCCTATTGAGTTTTTATCATTTATCAAAATAATGAAAAAAAAGTTAGTTTGAATTTTTATCATTTGATTAAGATTATCCAAAAAAATTCCAATATTTCGCATGTTTGCATGAATATTTTGCAAGTATTTACTGCAAGCACTTTCATGGTAAATCTTAGCAAATATCTTCAGTTTCTTTCTATTAAATAATAATTTTCGAATTTGGTTATGTTTATTTATTTATTTATTTTTATTATTTTAATTTTTTATCTTATAATTATTTATCAAATTATTGTATATCATCAATTTTAGCATGTATTAAAATTTTCATATCTCTTATTCAATAAATGCTTAAATTTTAAATGAAAAAGAATAAAATAAATCTTGTTTAAATCAATTTTTCGATTTAATAAAATTCATTCAAAACTGCAGAGTTTTAAGAGATTAAATTATCAAGAACTTACAAAAGAATAGATCTGTTTGTTTCAATTTTACATTTAAACAAAACAAATTCTTGAGAGAAGTTAAATTATTAAAAACTTGAAGAAGAATAGACCTGTTTATTTTTCATTCTTTTTTTTTACATAATAAATTACTAGTTTACCAAAAGAAATGACTTTTTTGTATTTTTGACAAGGTCGTATTCTTAAGAAGATGACAAGAAATGGTACAAATAAATTTTTCGCTTTTTCATAATGATTTTGTAAAATAAAATTTAATTTGATAACCCATCAAAAACTGACCAAAGAATACTTTCTTCTTCTTCTTTGTTTTTTTTTTTTTTTCGTTTGTTTGAATGAAGCGTAGACATTGAATGTATTGCTCCAAATGGGTCATTTCTGGTGAGCAGAATTGGCGCTGTTGGATGAACCAAACCAAATGTTTGAAATTGAATTTGAATTTCCCGCTCAAGTATCACTTATTTTCAGGATTAATTAACTTGATTATGTAATGACTTCCATAGATGAGAATATCATAAAGTCATAATGAAAAAAATTTTTTAAAGATTTTATTTTTTGATTAAATTAAATAATCGCAAATATTTACTGCCATTCGTTAACTTTTTATTTATTGTATTTCTAAAAATGGTACCAACTACTCAATTGCATTGATATCTTAAATTTGATAAATGAACCTAAATTTTATCGTCTTTTATCAAAAACTAAATTTGAGCAAACTAATGATAAGTAGACGGTAAATAGTTGATAAAGGATGAACATTGAAAAATTCAGATGATAAATCTGGGATTTATCGGGTAGACTTCTGATCATCCATTGATGAAATTACAAATTGTGTGATTCTTTAAAAAAAAAAAAAAAAAAAAAAAAAGAAAAAAATTAAACTTTTAGTACTATTATTAATTTAATCTACACATAGGTAAGACACTTGATGATAGGTAGTATTATGCAGGTATTTTTTTCCTATTTCAATAGTCAAAACATGAATGGCAATAATAAAGTCAGAAGAAACTAAAAAATTCTTGAAAATTATGGAATTCAATAACATATTATCAAATAAGTCTGATATGATATATGTTTTTCTTTTTTTTGCTTCAAATTTTGATGAAAAAGAAAAATAAATAAACGAATTTTTCTAAATAGATGGATCGGTGAAGTACCGATGTTGACATAATTCTTCTTTATATTACTACAACTTTTTATATTATCTTTTTTACTTTCTTTTTTTTTTTAAAGAAAAAACGTTTTTTTTTTTTTTTTTTTTTTTTTTTTTTTAAAAAAAAAATGTTTTTTTTTTTTTTTTTTTTTTTTTTTTTTAACGGAAAAAAGAAACAAATAGTAGGTTTGCACTTTTCTTGGAAGTTTTAAAAACATCTCAAACATTAAATGCTATATCGATACTAATTGATTTATTTTTTCCTTACAGCTTGATATAAATATTTGGAAATTATCTTTTGATTTTTTAATTAAATTTTTTCCATGAAAAAGCATTGATTGCATAAAAATATTTTAGAATTAAGATTTAAATTTATTTAAACAAATTAAAATTGATAATTATTTAAGTAAATATTGAAAAAAACATTGGTTGCATCAAGCATTTGAAAATTAAAATTTAAATTGCATTAAAATAAATCAAAATTGATAATTGTTTCAATTATATGAAAAAGTATTAGTTGCATCAAAATATTTGAAAATTAATTTTGCAAATTAATTTCAGTTAATCAAAATTACTAATTGTTTCAACATATGACGAACTATTAGTTATAAAAAATTAGTTTAAACAAAAATCAAAATTAATAATTGTTTTAATCTATCGATTAATTAAGTCGAAAAAATGCTATCATAATAAAAGATTGTAAGTAAAGGATTTAAATTCCGAAAATTTCGTAATTCTTCATTATTATGCCCCATTTCACTGAGATGGCATCAGATGAAATTAACAATCTTTCTAATTACATCTCATTAATTTGATATTGTTATAAAATCTCAAAAAATAATTCGTAATAATTCATTAATTTATTTCTAATCGTTTCAACTACTTAATTTAAAGAGAAGAGTATAAGCAAAAAACAATTATATTTAACTGACAGTTCAAATTATTTCATTTCTTCATCAAAAAATAAGTTCTTTTAGTGTTACGAAATTCTTGCTTCTTTTTTTTTACTTAGTTTTTTCCTCTCAGAAATAGATTGAATTTTATCGTTTTTATAATTTACAGTAAAAAGGACGAGAGAAAATAAATTCAAATTACATAACTGTCTTTTTTTTTTTTTCTATTATTTAGAGTAAAATTTGAAAATTAATGAAATGAAAAATGATTCGTTGCTGCTGTTTACTTTGATACATTGCAATAAGTTTTAAAATTTTTTTTTTGTTTTTGAACTTTTTCTTGAATTTATTTAAAATTTTTTCCTTTACATTTCACATTTCAATAAAAAAAAAAAAAAATGATTTGAAAGTTTTCCAAAATAAATTCATTTCTATTTTTTATTCCTTTTTCACTTTATTACTTTCAAAAAAGAAAAAACTTAATTAATTTTCGCTTTATTCTACCCATACATTTTGAGACATTTGAAAATCCTGTAAAAAATTGGTCAATTTTTTTGAAATCTGAATTTTTTTAAATTTCAAATTGTATTTCTCTGATTAGCACGAATGTTAAGTTTGTAGAAAAGAATGCTAATACAAAATATTGATATGAATTATATTGAATGTGTAATTTTTGCAATCGAGATTAATAGAAATAACCGGAATATAGTTTAAACCGGTTTACAATTTGATATTATGAACTGAATTAATGGTGATTTACCGGATTGTGTTAAGTTTTGATTGCATTTTGTTTTTCTCATCTATACAATCGATTGAAAGTATAAAAATTTGGTATAATCATTCGCATATCATATCATTGATAAAAATATCATTTAAAACAAAGTATTCCATAATTTCTTATTTTTTACTTTTTTCTTAATTAGCCCTTTTTTTTTTTCATTTATATTTTGTTTTTTTTTCCCGATATTTTTTGGCCATCATTCAATTTACATTTCTCTTTTGCCGAAATATTTTTGTTCACATTTTTTTTTTTTAGAATAAAATTTTTAAATCAAATTACTACTAATATTTATTTAAATTTTAGTTGATAATATGATTGACTTTGAAAAAATACTTCTCGAAAAGTTTCAAAATTTTTTTGAAAATTGAATTTTTGGTTTTAATGTTGCATGATATAATTAAGATTGCATACCGATTTTGTTATATTTCATTTTTCTTTTTGGAATTTTGGAAATGTAGAAAGTAAAAATTGATGTTTTATTTTTAACCGTAAAAGATCGGAATTTTTAGAAAAGAAAGACTATTTTTCATAAATAAAAATCAGATTATAAGAAAACATGAAAATTTGATCAAACGAATAACATGATCATCTTATCAGTTTTTTGCTATCATTTATCATTTTTCCCTACTTTTTATCATTTCTCCTCTCTTCTTTATCATTCGTCCCTTTCTCATTTGTTTACTCTTCTTATCATTCATTCTCTCATCCTTATCACATGCCATTCCTGCACAATTGTTTTGTTTATTTGTTTGGATTTCATCAATTTTCCTTAATCAACAAGAAAATCAATACGTTTGTCCTTTCATAAAATCATTAAGTGTGCAAATTTCTTCTACCATAAAATAATTAATCAAAAAAAAAAATAAATAAATAAAAAATAAAGCAATGTATGAATGCATTTACAAAACTTATGTCAATAATATTCCGGAAATATGATAAAATTCACTTAAAAAAATTACCAAAACTGATAAATGATTAAATAATTTATCAATTATTTGGCTGTCTAAAAATTAATTTAATTCTTTTTTTTTGAATTAAAAAAAATTTTTTTGTTACTATAACAAATGTTGTTATTAACTCAAAATAACCAACTATTTCTTTTAATACATTTATTTAATTAATCATTTCGTGCTAAAAAATTATTTTTGCTAAAATTAATTATTCAAAATAGTCATATCATAATACTATTTATTTTTCTTTCAGATTCATACGATGATGATAACATAAATGCTGGTTATTTTTCGGTGAAATAATCGATAACAAGAAGAATCAATTAATCTTCCTTCTCAATATTATTCTGATTTAATTCAAAATTTTTATCGCAACGGGTAATAATTCTTCTTGAATTGCCATGATAATGCTATGATAATATCAGTAATTTATATCTTCTAATTATTCAGTAAATGAAATATACGATTTAAATAGTTTCAATTATCCAATAGATATGTTATATACATTTTGAAAAATAATTTATCAAACTGATGATAAATATCGTATCGTTAATTTATACTTGTTAATTAGACAAATTTGCTGACCTTTTTGGTTTACTTGAATTTTCTAGTAATTTTTTTTTGAAAAATTGTCCAATCATTGCATTCTTTTTAATACAAATATTTTGAATTTTTATGAAGAACATATAGCTTGAGAGATGAAAAAAGAAAAACTTGAATTTTATATCATTTGCTAACAATTTATTAAATTTTCAATTAATTATTAAATATTGAAATTTTAAGAAAAAAAGATTTTAATAGTAAAATTTTGAATGAAAACTTGACTGATAAAATATTCACAAACAAAATTTTCGAATGATGTAAGCTATTCTTAAGGGTAATTTTTATTAAAATTTTATAAAAATTTCAACTTTTTCTTTCGCTTTTTTTTTTCCTTTCCTTAGTGAAGATGACAAAAGTTGAAACTTAGTCTATGAAATTAATTAAGGATAAATATTGCTTTGCTATAAAAATTGATTTATTTTTTGCTAAACTCATTAATTTGTAACATTCAGGAAGAGCAAAGATGAGAAAAAAAAAATGAAAAATTTTATGGATTTGCTAAAAAATCAACATTCAAACAAACAGAAGAAGAGTCAATTAATCTTAATGATTGTTTTCTTTTATTTTCAATTTTTTTAAGATTTTTTTTTAAAAACTTTTTCACGCTTTTTTTAAATCAACATGGTTCAGTTTTTTTTCTCCAGAATTTTATAAAGTTTGAAAATTTTCAATTTGTAAAATTTATCAAAATTAAAATTGAATTTGACTCGTAAAAAATTCGCAATTTCATTCATGTTCCTCTCACACCGAAATCCAATCTTTGCGAATTTGATGATGAATAGATAAACATCAACTGATAATGATGCGTTCCTCGATGTTCAAACAAGTCTGCCGCATTTTCAGTATATGTGCCAAATGTTGACAACTTGATAGCGTAAATAAATTAAACTTGGTGATTTAAAGATTGATATCGTCTTTTAAATTTTCAAATCTTTAAAATTTCAAACAAAATTACCATTTCATATATCTATAGTTTTGGCATCCATTACAATACACTCCCATTAGTAATCCGATGTTATTTTGCTTCAATAAATTGAATAAAAAATTGTTTGAATTTAATTAGTTATTCCTAAATTTAATTAGCTTTTTCTAAATTTGATCTTAATTAGATATGTAATTTAAAAGTTACATATATGAGATTAACTTTTATTCCGCGCAGAAATCAAAATTTTCAATTTCGTTTAACTTTTTCTTTTTTTTTTTTTCTTTTAGAATGATATTCAAAGGGAAAGATTAATTTTTTTTTCTTTTTTTTTACTTCATTAATTCTATTAACAAACCACTTATTGTCACTTTTTCATAACTATTTGGAAAGAAAATATATTTTTTGTCACATTCTTAATTAATGATTATTTTTATGCAGCTCAACATTCTTCATTTAATTATGAAATTAAGTTTTTTCTTTCTTTTTGAAAATTTTGAATGTCTACAGACTGTATCATTTCTTAATATTTATTTTTGTTCCACTTCATTTTTGTTTGTTTATTTAAGCGCAAGAATATATCGAAGAAATTAATTTTTATTTCAAAAAAAAAAAAAAAAAAAAAAAAAACTTCTTTTCATTGAAATTAATTAGCATTCGAAAAATTTTTGCAACATTTTTCATTAAAATTAATTAGTTTGAAATTTTATTATTATTTCAAAATTTACTTAATCTTTAGTATTTATGAAAATTTGTACATATTTGCATTTGTTAAAATATTTGCAGCATTTGAAATTTTTTTCCTTCAAAATGAATTGAACAAAACTTTTAAAATGAAGAGCTTTCTCGATAATAATAGTTCTAATCAACTATTTTTAACTACCGATCATAAATTAAATCAAAAAAGTGAAAAAAGTACAAAATTTTTATAACAAATAGCGACAATTACTTGATCAAAATAACAAAACAGAACGGTTTGTTGTACCGTAAAGCAATTCTTGCTTTTTCGCTCTCTCTCTCTCTCTCTCTCTCTTATCATCATTGTTATCATTTATTATCATCATCATCATCATCATCAATATCATTTTACTATTAACATTTGATACCGCCTTATTTGCTGTATTACCTGAAGATCATAAAGGGAATGGAAAAAAGTCAGCGCAAAAAATAAAAAAAAAAAAAAAAAACGGAAGTAAATGTTATTTATTAGTCTTTTCAGGTTTTGATAAAATTTTGGAATAAAAAAAGAAAAAAAAAAAAAAAAAACGAAGATCAAATTTTTCTTGAATCAGTTCTATTTAAAGTTGGTTCCATATGCTTTTCTTGAGTTAATTTGAAAATATTTAGCTGAAGTTAACGTACAAATGTGCATAAAATGAACTTTTGACCTTATATTCATCATTTCCCATCCATCTTTACCTTTTAACATGTGAATTCTAATTTTTCTGTGAATATTTTTCTATAATTTCTATCATTTATTTTTGTATTCGTATCTTTCAGAAATCGCTTTTACTTTAAACGTAATCAACAACATGATTTGGTATCTTTTTTCGATTATCTCTTTGTTCATCATCACAGCAAACGGAAATTTACCGGATTCAGAAAAGCGACGATGTTGGTCATCCGGTAATGGTAAATCTGCTCGTTGGTTCAATCATGGTGATCGTATCAGTCGAGGTTTACTTTTTCTCTTTATTTCATTTTTTGCTTTCTTTCTGATTCAAATAATTGAGTATTTAATAATAAAATGAAAAATTATAATTTATAGTAAACACATTCATGATTTTAGATTGCAAACTTTAGATATTAAATGTATTCGTAAATTTTAAAACAAAATTGTGCTCTTTTTTTTTTGATTTCTCATGAATTATTGGAAAAATTGAAGTAATTAAAAATTATCTTATAAGTAATCTACTTTTTAACTTTCTTATTTTTAATTTTTTTATACGATAAAATATGCCCATTAGGATTTTTGGAAAAGATGCTGAAATTTCATTTTCAAAATTCAATCTAAAATAAGATCAATCACTAGTAAGATAAATATCATTCATAGATCTTTTTCTAACTATTGTCCTTATTATTATTACTAGCTGGATCGACCACATCTAAAAAAAAATAAAAATGTGAATGTTCGTTTGTTTAAAATCTTAAATCTCCGAAAGTTCTTCTTCATGTTCATTATCTAAATAAAAATGCGCCTATTCGAATGAAATCGTTATTTCGAAATTTCAATTCAATCGATGAAGAACTTGAAACGTTGTAAGGGAATGAACAAAGAACATTTAAATTTTTGATTTGATAGATTATGATTAGTTCTTTTATTCCTTATATTTATTTCTTCACGCATACTTAATTAAACGGTATGTAATTCTTACAAAATTATTATAAATATTAAAATGACAATTACCAGTTTCTCTCTCCATAAATGGATAGGAAAATTAAAAGATTCAACATTTTTTTTTTTTGCTTACTGCATCGAATTGTCAAAATAATTAATTGAAAAACTTTCTATTCGATATAAGATTAAAAAAAATTTGAAAACAAGTAATCGAACATTATTTTACCGGTTGTGAACTTCAAAAATTTGGCAACTCTTTAGTGTTACCAAGTTTTATGATACAGTAGGAAGAAGACTTTTGTAATTGAACTTATCATTAAAGATCATGTATTTCTTTTGCCATAATTTTATCTTATTGGAATCATATTCAAATATGAATATGATAATTTAAGAGATTTTATTAGCTGATTACAAATTCACTGCAGTTTCTGAATCCTTAATTTATATTAATTTGCATATTACAAATCAGTTTATTATCAATGAAAAGTTGAGCAATTGGAAAGTCGATTTAAAGTTGTTAGAAACTAATTAGTAATTATTAATGAATTTTTTTTTTTTTTTTGTTTTTTCAGGAAAATATTGGTACATATGTAATGATGGTTCATTGGAACCGAAAGGTTGTTTTACACCAAACCATGATCAGCTATATATTGGTGATAAATTTGTGGAAAATGGTTATGAAATTGAATGTATTCTTGATGAAAATGGTTATTTACAATTTGGATTTTCGGCTTGTGTGCCAAAAAAAAATGAACGATACAAGATTAATGAAACATGGGAGGATGATCAGGTAAACTTCTAAGTGTACGTGAAATATCAGATAAAGAATTTATTTGAATAGATTGAAACATTGATAGCAATTATAATTTACTGCTCATATACTGTATCAGTAAGAATCAATCTTAAATGAATAGCTTTATTATCAATTTTCTCTATATTACAGAATATTTTTAGGATAGTTGTGAGTGTTAAAAATAAGAATGTATTGCGATTTCAAATTTTTATCCTTAAATTAATTTGTAATTTTCTTCTTTTTGTAATTAAAATTCACATTCTAGCATATGTATTGGTTTGAATGTAAACCCGATGGACCATATTTAAGAGTTGAAATTGGCGGTTGCATAACTCACAATAAATCACGAAGAATTAAGATCAATGAAATGTACGATTACGGCGAATACACGTTTGTTTTAACATGTCATTTCTTCTTTTTTTTTTTTTTTTTTTTTTCGAAAAATTCCATTTTTTTTTATCAAATATCACCTAGCAATGCTGTATGTAGTAGCATCATTATATCACTGTTCTTACTCGTGTTAAAGAAACAAAAGATGAGATATAATTTTATTTCTCTTTAGCATTGATAAAATATCATAATTAAATATTTCATTTTGATATGTTTATATATCTTTTCCTTGAAATATGTATGAAATTGTTGTGGCACTAAAAAATTGGCGGGAAATTTCTCAGATTATTTTGGGGAAAGAATTCTCTTATTCTTTTGTTGTTTGGAGATTGATTCTTCTTGCTATTATGACTCAGCTAGATCAACAATAGCCTTTATTGAGTTTATACGGTATTAAAACACCATTTTGAGGGGTTTTTTTTTTAAACGATATCGCTTTTAATACGATATTTCTTTGCGCTTTTTTTCGTTAAATTTTTCCATTCGCAAAATTTTAAAAGAAAAATTTGCATCAATTCGAAAATAAAGTTAAATGATTCAGTTTTTTCGATAAGATAGTTCATGGTTAGTTTAATAATTAATATTGTAAACTTTTCTAGCGATTTCAACATTTCAAACGTAAACATAAAGTATTTTCAAACTTTTGCGTTCTTTTAATTTTGAGTGCAGCATGAAAATCATATCGTTTTAAACTTAAATTAATGCAGAATTTTTTTTTTTTTTGCTTAATTTGAAATTTATTTTCTCAAGTAATGGCTGTTTAAATCAGAAAATAAATTTATCAATTTTTACTTATAATTAATATTTGTTCGCCAATGTCATTTGCACTTTTAAATTTATATTTAAAAAAAAAAAAAATAAAAGATGAAGAAGAAAAGCCAAGAAGAAATTACACTGTCATAAATTAATGGCATCAGAAGAACTTTTTTTTTTTTTGAATCAGTAAAAATTTTAAAATTTTAGAAAGCAAAAAGAATCGAAACTCAAAATACTCTTTTTTTTTTTTTATGAAAGATTTTGTGGATTTATGATACTCATTTATTTTCGTTAAGTAGATTTGAAAATTAACAAGATATAAGTTATCAAAAATTTTTTTTTATCTGATTTAATAAATAATCAATGATCATCTAATTAGTAATAATTGATTCAATTAGTATTATGTTTTCCACTTTTCAGATATCAGTGTCAAAAGAAATACAATGGTACGGTACAAATGTGTTCAGTTGGATGTGTTCATAATGGATCTCGTTATAAAATTGGTGATCAATGGACTGTTAGTTTTTTTCCTTTTTTTTTTTTTTTTTTTTAATACTAAATATTGATAAATTAAATGATTGTGCGGAAAGAAATGAAAAAATATACTTAAAAGAAAGGGATTATTGATCAGTTTTTTTTTTATTCTGTATCATTAATATTTAGAAAGAAAAAAAAAATTTAAAATGATAATAAAAAAAATTTAATTTTTAAAATGATATCAAAATTTTAAAAATTACTTATTAAATGTATTTATTATTCAACAAATTTTAGTTTGTTTCTTTATTCAGTTATTAGATGCATCATTTTTTTTCCTTTATCACTTATGATTTATTTAATTTTGGATATTGTAACTGTTTAAGAATTAAAATTCAATGTTAATTGACAGAAATCAATGAATACATCTTCTCTGGTTCATTTCGATTTTAACTTGTTTAATTTTTCATTTTTTTTTTTAAACATTTATCAAAGCTAATTTTTTCAACTTCTAAAATTCATGCTTATTGAGAAAAATGAATTGCTTCCTCTCATAGAAAATGAATTGCTTCTTCTTCTCATAATTTTCTCTCACAGATAAAATTAGAACAAATGAATAATTTTTTTTATCGAAAGTATTTTGGCTTAAAAGTCTTATTTTTCTTTCTTTTTTTGTTTTTTTTTTTTTTAAATTCCTTAACTTTTTATGTGTAAAATATTTTTCAATGAATGATTTTACATTTCGAAATTTGTAAAGAAATTTATAGAAATGAATATTTTTTCTACGAATTATTCAAAACTAAATACATTGTACTTTTTTTTTTTTTTTTTTTCATTTCAGCATTTCTCTTCACTAATATTTTAAAACAACTTAAACAGTTATCAAGAATAACTGTTAATTTGATTTGAGTAAAGAAATTATTTAATTTTACTTGGAAGAAATTTTAATCCAATACTTATTAACTTAAAATTCCGAAAATTAAATTGACGAATTGAAATCATTTCATATTTTCAATCTTTTTCATTGAATCTAAATTGACCTTTTCATGAACAATAATATAAGAGATAATGAATTGTCATTGACATAAACATAACATAATTTCCTTTTTTTTTTCAAATTGTTTTTGATAATTTCATTTCATAGCAAAAAAATAAAAAACAAAAACAAAAAAAAAAGGTATAAAACAATAAAATTGATTCAATCATGCATTTCTTATTATCTTCTTTTCGTCCAAGTACATTAAATCTTAGAATACATATTGCAAAAAAAAAGAGAAAAAAAAAGAAAAATTTGTGTTTTATGAAATTAAGTAAATATTTGAAATTAGGACAGAATAAATTAAATTTACTATAATTCAAAAATATTTACAATTGTGCATTTCCTTCTCTTTTCAATAAATCTGTAATATTTGAATAAGTAATATTGCATGCAAATGAAAAATGCATGCTGTATTGCATTCAGCACTTTAAATGAGTACGAAAAAATAATTCAAGAAATTAGCCAAATTTCTTATAAAATTTTGTTAAAATTCTTTTTAAAGTACTGTAAAATAGCAACTAGTGAACAAATTGATTTTGGGAAATATTTGTTGAAAATTTTAGGAAAATTAAAAATGTCACCATCTTTTACTCTGGTTGAAAATGAATATTCCGAATTATCTACATGATTTTTTATTAAGTATTATTTTAAAAAATTTAAAAACTACTGATTATATTCGTAAGCCTTTTTTCAAATTACTACATGCAAATACTTTCATGTTTTTTTGTTTATAAACATCAACGTAATTAAATAATGAGTAAAATTAAAATATTAATTTTTAAAGTATTGACCTTTTTTTTTTATAATCAATTTTTAAGACACGTTTAGAAAAACGCAAATTTTTGTTTTCAAATAATCAATAGGAGGTAAAAAAAATTCTTATCATTTTAAATTATTCTTCTAAATCGAATTACTTTTTTCGCTTTTTCTTTTCATAAAATCAACTTTTATCATTTGAAAGTTGCGTTTTATTATTATTGTGATGATATGAAAAATTATTTGATATATAAAAAGATATTTGTGGGTAATTAGGATTCAGGTAAGTGTAATGGATTATTGAAACTTTTTATTTACAAAATTAGCTCGCTTTTGAATTTTTTGAAATTTTCATTTTAATTCATCAATAAAGCACTGTTAAAGAAAATTTCTTATTTTACATATCAAAAACTTCCATTATTCAATTCATAAATTTAATTTTTTGAATTTGATTCAGCGATTACAAATTCTTCCGATACAATTAATTCTTTATATCATTACGATGCAATGTAATTTTGACAACAAAAGAAAGAAAATAAATAGATCATTGATAAAGAAATCTTCTTATCTTATATATTAGAAAATTTATATTTACAATAACAAATTATACACTTTTATTTACTGAAAAATTTCTTCATCTTCTTTAGAAACCAAATAATTTAATCTCATTGTTGTATTTCTTCCAAATAAGTCAAAGTATTTTCTCGTTTGTACATTTTTGGTTTTCTTATTTGATCTATAAAATTTATTATCCATTTAAAGAAGACATAAATTGTAAAATATAAAAAAAGCCATTCCTAAATCTTTTTGTTATTGTGATTCTAAGTTTACGATTGTTTGATTGAAATAATTACTCGAAGAACTTGAAATAATTTTCTTTTTTTTTTTTTTTTTTTTTTTTAGGAATTCTATTCACATTTTTACGAAATTTACGACTAAAATCGTTAACAATAGTTTCGATGAATCTAAGAATCTAGTCTAAGATTATCCACAATGGGATTATCACAATTGAGATTATCACAATTTTTTCATTTTTTTTTAAACGTTTTAATTCTATTTGCGGATGAATATGAAAAATATTTTGTGAAATTATTATACACATTGAGAAATATAATTGAAAATTAGTACATCTTTTTTTTTGCTATGTTCACTGAAATAATTAATCTTCTTTGCTGTGTTTTGTTTTTCTGAAAACTTTTTTTTCGAAAAAAACTTTCAAGAACTTTTTATTTTTAATTTAATGCTAATATCTAACATTTCGTGAACTATTTTATCTTGAAATTTTCATCTAATTTATCATAGTGATATATTCTAAGATAAAAAGATTCATCTCAGAGTATATATTTTCTTATAGATAAACGATTGTATTAAACTTAACTGAACATTTGTTTCTCTTCTTTTTATTTCATATACATTACTAATTAAAATTTTTCATCACCATTATTTTTAAACTTCAGTTAAGTTTGATAAAATCGCCCACTCAATAAAAATAATTGAAATCTGAAAAATTTTGTGAAACAATAATTGCTTTTCATACATTTCATGATAACGATGGATCTGGAATTTCAACAATAAGAAGAGTCAAGACAAAAACTTTGTAATAAATTTTGCAAATTCTTAAAAAGCTTGCATTAAATTGGAAGGCCTTATGAAAAAATTCAGCTTTACTTTTGAAATTCAAAAGTTAAACTGTTTCTATTTTGGCAGAAAAAAAAAATAATTTGATTGAACACGTTGCAAAATGAATTTGGAGATCAGAAATTAGAAAAATTACTAATTGACAAATATTTTGATGAATGGAATTTTTAAATTAGTACAATTTGAATTATCACTTGCTACTTGTAATCTTGAATTGGCTTAAAAATTTTCCTAAATCATTAAGGATTTTTTTAAATCAAAATATAATAAGTCAAAGTTTAAACTTTTCTTCTTTGAAATTTAAACTTGACTTTTTACATTTCTTTATACCGATTAATTTCAGCTTAAATTTTGCTAAAATTTAGTTTCCTAAAAATGCTAGATTTAGAACTACTTTACTCGTATGAAACTTTTTTTCGACAACCAGACTGAGTTCTATACTTTTTTTTTTCTGAATGAAAATATGATGAAAGATAATTTTCAAGCATTGCTAATTAAGTTAAAAAAAAATTTTTCCTTTTTTTTTTTTTTTTTTAAATATCTAGTGATTGAAAAATGTTTGGAAAATTTTGATAAATTTTCAAATAATCTGATTTCATCAGAAACTTATAAATTTTTTTCATGATAAAATTACTAAATTTCAGGTTGACGATTTCATTTATTACTGTAAAATAGAAAATGGCCGTTGTCAGAAGATTTGTGTCGGATGTAATTTTAAAAATACATCACTATATGATGGTGATCGGTATTATAAAGATGATACAGTATTTATGTGCGAAGTACGACCGGATAAATTTAGTCATAAACCGGTTGCTTGCATTGTACGTGATAAATCTGGTAAAACTGTCGAAAGAATCGTCGGTTGTCGATGGTAAGTTTAACTTTTACTCAAGAATTTACCTGAAATTATTCAAAATAAATAAGATAATATTGAATGATATAATTTATTAATTATTTAACAGAAAATCTTGAGAAAACACCTAAATCTAAAATATCTAAAAAAATTACTTGAAAAATATCTAAAAAATTGACTAAAAAATTATCTAATACAAGCACTGTGATAATGGAATCATAATTTTATTTAAAAATAGACATCACAAAAAAGAAAAAAGATTTATTTTTTTATTTGAGAAAAAAATCTACTTTTTCTTTTAAAAAAATAAATGAAAATTAGAAGTGTAACATATTTGATTAAAATTGATTATAAAAAAAAGAAAAAAAATTAATATTATATTAAAAAATTAAAATATATTAAATAATTTACGGCATACTTTTTAAATGGCAGATTTTTTTTTTTTTTTTTTTTTTTAAATAAATCATAAAAATAACTAATTGATGATATCAAATAATTGAATTAGTAATATTCGTTTGTTATGAATTGTTAAAATTAATTAATTAATCAATTTAATGTACAGGTATCAAGAAACGAAACAATCAAAAGTGGAACAAGAATGTATTCTTGAAAATGATAAAGCAGTAGTGAAAACACTTGGATGTATTTTTGTTTACAAAGGATACGATACATTATTCCTGAATCCTAACACTTACACTATTTGGCATCAACAAGTTGATGGAAAAGCAATTGGAGTTCTTTGCAGGGTACCATTTCTTTCTTTTTTTTTTTTTTCCTTTTAATTTGTATTTTTATTTTTTATCGTTTTTCCCGCGATAAATTTTTTAATTTAAAACATGATTTTCAATTGAAATTTAATGATAAGAGAAGAAATTTGAGTTTAAGTAGTAGGATTAATTCTTGATGATACAGACTTAATTACGAGCATTTCATTGCTAAGAGAAAAAGTTATATGTAAATTAAATAAAGTTACATATTAAATTTCAATTTGAATTCGTTTCATTATTTGGAATTATTAAATTAAATTTAGTAAAAATATGGAAAAATTAATGCAATTAAAAAGATAAGAGAATAGAAGAACGATAGAATTTTAAATATGAAAGAAACAATTTAATACAAAAGAACGAATTTTATATTTATGTCTTATTTATTTATTTATTTATTTTTTTTTTTGAAAATTTTTAAATATGTTTACATATAAAATTTTAAATATAAAAGGAAAAATTTTTGATGAAAAATGGAATGATTGTGCTGATTTATTTTCGATTAAATATCTTATCAAATTTTATCACAACAGATTAATCATCGGGAAAATCTATCACGTATAGTATGCAAAATATTAATAGGGAATTTTTAGTAATTCTTTTTTCTATAATAATATGTATTTAAACTTCGAAAAATCTTCATTTCAGCAATCAAAAAATGACAGTATACCAATTTTGGAAACATTCGATATTGAAGATATCACAAAAAAAATAAATGGACTACGGTACGATCAACCTCGAGGTTGATAAGTTGATCAGATAAGAAATATTGATTTTCAGTATTTCGTGAATTTTTCACTTATAAAATTTAAGTATTAGAGTTAGTTAATCACAATCAGTTATTGTTAAAAAAAATAAAACTGAAAAAAAATTAAATTTAAAAAGATGAAAAATATGTAAAACAAAGATATAAGCTAAATCCATTGTGAATGTATTGATTTTTTCTTAATCGCAAGAGTATGCATTAATTAAATTTTTACTCTACTATTTAACTGATAAAATATATATAATATACATTATATTATATATATTGATGATATGATTACAATTCTATTTTTATCAGACAAAAATAAAAAATCCAGAAAAATATGTATTTATTGATATTTTCAAATTTTGACATTATCACCTTTATTGTTTCTATTTTTGCAAAAATTTCGATAAATTGAAAAGAAACATAATTCAGCAAAAATTTTCTTTTTCAATACATTTCATATTATTTTTGAAAAAAGAAAAAAACTTTTTGAACATGAAAAATTTAATAAAAAATCAAATGTCCCTTGTTTTTTTTCTTTTGTTTCGTTTTGCTTATTTGTCAAATTAACAAAAATCATGTTGCACTAATTCTTTAATGAAACTTCTGGGTAAGCCTTCATTCTGATAATTCAAAACTTTAAATGACCGCCATTTTTACATCATAACATATTTCTTATATTTCTTCATCGCAATATCTCCATATTTTTTTCATTGTTATTTTTTTATTTTCATTTACGATCCAATAGCAGAAGGTGACATTATAAATGCTGTCGCAAATCTTTCGAAAGGTGACATTATAAATGCTGTCGCAAATCAAGAAATGGAAGAATAAAATTGCATAATTAAATTTTCCGCTCATTTCGCTAGTTTTTTTCCTTTCAATTCTTGATTTGCATTACATATAAATATGCGATACATGTCTGATCATTAATGATAGTAAATCGATTTTGTTTTGAAATAAACAGATCTTTTTTATCAATTGTTTATATTCTTCCAACAATAAAAACTAAAATAAAGTTTAATTATTTTTTCAATTAATACTGATTTTTTAAGTTTCAATTCCTCTTTTCTTTTATCTCTTTTTTTTCAGGTTAAAATAATTCTAGCTGTACTTGTTATATAGAATTTTAAGTTGGTGCAAAAATTAAATATATTTTTGCACTTTTAAGATTTGATAATTTATACTGAAATATATCCATAACTAAATGTAATTATCATTTAATACTTATTTTTTCACCTGGCATTTTTTAATTAATGATTTATTACTTGCTGATCATTTTATGTGTATTTTATATCAAGAAAATGATGTTAGACAAAAAGCAAATTCGAATAATTTTATTCTATCATTTTAACATAGAATCGAAAAAAGGCAATTTGTTATATCAAAAAATTTCAAAAGTTCTGTAAATAAAAAAGTAGTTTTGAAGATAAAAAAAATTTTAGTAATCAAATCGTCGCTAATTAAGAAAATTTGAAAGTTTTTTCAAGAAATGAGATAATCTTAAAAATGAAAAATGCAGTAATCTCTCACCAGTCATTCACAGTGATCAATTGAAAGTAGCCATTAATGCTGATCTTGAGAAATGAGAAATTGTCGCAAAATTCAACGTAAGGAGTTTTAAGATTATTTTTCATTTGAAGCATTTTGGAGAGATAAAAGAGTTTGATAAGTGAACTTCATAAGCTGTCCGATAATCGCAAGTGGTTGTTTTGAGGTATTTTTTTTCTTATTCTACACTAAAATAACGAACTATTTTTTGATGACATGCGACAAGAAGTATATATTATGTGATAATTTAGTTATTTACTTGAAAAAAGTTCTAAATCACTTCATCAAGTCGAAATTCCGATATTCACAATTTAATGGTCGATAAAATGAGCCTAAATTTTTTCGATGTGTCTGATTCCATTTTTCCGATAGCCAAAACATTTTAGCAGTTGAATAAACTGGAATGTGAAGTTTCGTTTTACACATGATTTTGCTTTACACTTGACCTTTCTTCAAGTTATTTTGCGAAGAAAATACTCCTACAACTGTTAGATTGCAAAAGAATGATTTTAAGAGTTTATTGAATTTCGATGAGCAGCTTTCCATATTCTCGGAATAAAGGAATTTATTTTTCATTTACAAAAATCTTACTATGATTTGGGTCGCTGAAATCGCGAGGAGAAAAGAAGAAAACCAGTGATTCTTTTATTTTAAATTTGACATTGCGTATTTGCTTATTTGTGAAATCATTTTCTTTTTTTTTTCTGTCAGTCAATGAGCTTTAAAAAAAAGCTCTCTTGCATCATGCACTTACCACAAGCACATTCTCATGCATTAACAAAGGCGCATACTCCTGCGACAACAAAGGAGCTTTCTTGTAGCTCGAAAATAATATCGCAATCCTCCATCGACGATGAAGATGAGGGTCCTGAGCACAAAAATCATTTCAGAGAATGGATAGTTGAATGGTCCATCTCGTGGATTTTTTTTTATTGCATAAACATATCTCCTTTTCTCGTATTATGTTCTCTTCATAAAATTTGTCTCTTTGATATTATCGAAATTGTATTGTTGAAATAATTGTGCATTCGTTGGCTAATAAATTTATCAGAATAAAGTTTTTTGTTATCCCTAGTTTGAGATTCGTTTCCGATTAAAACAACAGTGAGAACTAAAAACAGAATAACCTCCATAATTTTGTCACGATTAGAAAGAAACAGTTGAAGCTTGCATGTTGATCAAAATGATACATTTAAAGGCAATTAAAATAGTTTTTACCAAAATTTTCCTTCAGAAAGTAAAATATTTTCGCATTAATATTTCATAATTTAAGTTTTTCTTTTTTTTTTTTCAGAAGATATGATTCCATTTTTTAAAAACCATAAATAAAATAGTGTCTATTAATATTGATCATAATTCGAAATCATTTTCTTCATAATCTATTAATAATGAAAGAATTATTAGTGGTCATTAAAATTATAAAACTGAAACAATTTTGTAATGTAAAATCATAAAATGAATTCCAATAGGATAAATGAATCTAATGTAATATATTGGCACAATGTTAATATAGTAGCCAATTACTACAAGTTTTTATTAATTGCTAAATGCGTTGCAATACGCTGCGTGGACATTTCGAACAAGTAAATTCAGGAAATATTTGTTCAGTGAAATAATCGTATCATTGCATTTTCCATCTTTTATTGAATTATATGTTATTTATTTTTTATTCTAATCATATGCATAGTCGTTTTTTGAGAGTGTATTCCTGAGAGTCCAATTTTTGCTATTTCTTAGTATTTCGACTTTTAACGACAGATTTTCCGTCCGATGATGATTGATGATAATACATTTTATGTTCATAATTATCTTCATGTCTATATGTGTATTCATTTTTTTTCATTTTCAAAAAAAAATTCTTTTCATTTTTAAAAAAATTATTATTCTCATCTATTCCTCTCAAATTTATTTCAAATAATCATTTCAATGTAAATGCTGTTCATTTCATTTAAGAATGCTATCTATCTATCATAATCTTTAAATTAATGGATCAAATTTTTAGAACTTATTAATTACAAATGAAATGATGAAAATGATTTTATATGATTGAATGCATATATGATTTTATGTGATTGACTCCATTTAATGACTAAAAAATGATTTAAAAGAAATTTTTTTGAAAAACTTTTAAAAATTATTATAAGCTCAGAAAAAAAAAAAAAACATTGAAATTAAAAATAGCCAGACGAACTAATGATCGTTTACTTACTTTTTTATTTGTAATCAACAAGTACAATATGTGGTTTATTAGCTTGAAGGATTAAGATAGATACATTTTCACATGAAGCGAATGGTAGTCTCCGAGACTAATTTATCTTTGTGGCTAATTTCCGTTTTTTTTTTTTTTTTTTTTTTTTTTTTTTTTTTTTTCAAATTCAACTCATTTTTTATGATCGATAATTGTTCGGAATTTCTGATCTCTTCCTATGAATGTTTGAAAAATGCTGACCTACGAAATTTTTTCCTTTTTTTTTTTTTTTTCAAGCTAATGTGAGGGAGAAAGTGGAGATTTTTTGATTGATGAGAATAGATTAGTGGGAGGATTATTTCATTTAAAAATGATGAAAAAGTATTGCATCATTCTTCTTCTTCTTTACAGAACCTGCTGAATTTTCATTTTCCCAACTATTACAGATAGTAGAAAATAAGGCAAGCTTAATTAGTACTAGTTTAATTATCTATCTAATTTAAGGCTTTGTCTTCTTATGATGAAGAAATCCGACTATTAAGTAATGCTACTAACCTTCGTCACCTTATTTAATGCTTCTTCTTTTTATAATAAAGAAATTAGCATGATAAGCTTAATTAGTGCTACGTTAGTTTAATCGTCTAATTTACTTTCTTGTCTTCTTATAACAAAGAAATTAAATTATGCGATGTAGTATGTTTGTTTAATAAAATCGATGAATTTTAAAGCAAAATTTTAATCATATATTACTTATCAAAAATTTGAACAATTTGTTTAATATATTGATTGAATTTGATAGCATCCATTGTGTAATAATGCCCTTTCGGCTTGTCAGAAGATTTTAAAAGATTTACTTGATATTTTTAATTCAGTGATTAGGCAATTGATAGGTCGGAGTATCATAGATGAAAGAAAAAAGTAAGTATCTAGTCTCAATTTTGTTTATTATGAGAAGCAGGTTTAATTAGTCCAGTAATTTAATTAAGTAATTAGTATTTATTCAGCACTCATTTTAATATATTAGATATTCTTATCTCTTCATTTTTTTTTTCTGTTGAAAAAGCGTTTTGATGATTAAGAATTCAAATAGAATTCATTTATGTCTGCTTCTATTTTTTTTTCTATTTGCGAAATATTTATATTTTTAATTTTACAGCAAGTTTTTTCCGATATGAATAAACAGAATAAGTTGAATTTATGGAATCTTGTGAACTTGAATTTAATTTTCCATAACATATTTGTCTTCAGAAAAAAATTCAAAATCCCTTTTATCAAGAATTTTCAGTTATTCCTTTTCTATATGGATCAAATTCCCTAACTTCAGGTAGAAAAATCATTGAAAGTTTCAAAATATTTCGAAATGTTTTGATTAAATTGGAAAATTATGAATTCATGTATTTTTACGTTCAAAAAAGAAGATGAATAAAATTAAATCAAAAACCGGAAACTGCCAGTTTTTCCGTTTAAAAATTCGAAATTCAAATTGAAGAATACATCATTTTAAATTTTTAATATAAATAAATACTTTCAAAATCACGCAGTCTTTTTGCTTATATTTCTTGATGCAAACATTTTCATCTGATTATTTGTATTTTCATCGATGATGCGATATATTGATGATAGTCAAGTCTGATGAAATTTATAATGCGTCTTATTTTTCAAATAAAAATTTTTGTAATTATACTAAATTTAGATAAAAACAAGCAATTTGATAGAAATCAACAATCTTCATCATTCATTATGCTTCTGGTTTGTTTTCTTTTTTTTTTTTTATAAGAGATAAATTGAATTAAAAATCATAGACAAAACGTCTTTTTTTTTCAATTTGAAAATTCGAAGTTCAAATTGAAAAATACATCATTTTAGATTTTGAATGGAAATAAATAATTTTCATATTAAGCAATCTCTTTGCTTTTCCTTTTTTTGAATAATTTTATCATTTTATTATAGTAGTTGCTAAGCTTGAAATCTTAAAAATCATTTTTTAATTTTCCTTAGTAATGCACATTTTCAACAATTGTTCAGTTTATTTCCCATTCCTAAAATTAAT
>JAOVVO010000327.1:0-85499 GCA_028564675.1 Onchocerca lupi | reverse complement strand
AAACCCCCCCCCCCCCCTCCCCCCCCCCCCCCCCCCCAAAGGCAAGCACACAACATTAGGACTTTTTTTAAAAAAATTAATTAATTCTTGTAGTTTTTGTAATATCTGTTGGAAATGACATAGAGAAACAATTTTTGATATTTTCATTTGCTATTTAAACAATTCTTTTAATACATTTATTTCTTTTCTATTACAGGTAATACAAAAAATATTGAGCGTAGCAATGCAGGCAAGCCAACTGCAAAAGCAGCCAGCTCACTGGCAACATATGACTGTTTCAACGGAATCATTCTTTCGCACCGTTTCTAGTGTTACGGGCCAAGAATTACCGACATTTCTAGAACAGTGGATTCACAACGGTGGACATGCAAAATTTTGGGTCCGCTATAGAATTATTTTTTGGAATACAGTAGAAAAAGCTTAAGAGTGTCAAAAAATTCATTATCTAAGAAGTTCAGCTAATGCAAGTTATGGGTAGTTCTCAATGCCGTAATCTATATAAAGAAATATAGATTCCTTTAGATATCAAAAAATTGAGTAATTTATAGAGATAAGATTCCAGAATTTTTTGTTATCTATTACTTTTCTCTAGGAAAATAGAATTCAAAGCAAAAAATTTCATTAGAATGATTATTTACCTTGTAATAGCTAATTTTTAACTGTACATTTGATCATTGTTTTAAATATTGTTCATGTACCAATTTGAAGTCTGATATTTTAGGTACAGTATGCATTTAATCGAAAACGAAATATGATTGAACTTGAAGTAAAGCAAGAACCTTCTACAAATCGCGGACGACAAAGGTTCGTTACATTTCATAGATTGATTCTTAGGTTAAGAAAAAGAATGGAAATTTTTCATTCTGTCTTCTGTTGTTAGCATCTTCTGAATTTCTGAAGAAATTATTGCATTCAACAGAGAACTTCTGCAGATGGGATGATTATTTAAGCAGAGTATTTCAGTTATGTTGGTCCATTAATTGTTGTGGTTCAGGAATTAGATGGATCGTTCACACATACTGTACAGATTGATTCCAATCATTCGAAGCATGACTTGCAATGCCATTCAAAAGTTTCATAATTTATATTTTTATTATTATTTCTTGTTTAGATAGGATTTTGTCTTTTCATCTTTTAGTTAGCTTGGAATTTTTTATTTATGATAAAATGAGAATGGAAATTTTTATCTTTTTTTGATATGCTATTTATTTTTTTTTTTAAATGGTTGTCATTTTTTTTAATTTGTAATAAATGGAGTTATAATTTTGAATTTAGGAAATTTTTGAATGTAATTTACTTTTTCTTTTTTCAGCATCCTTTGCTCTGCTTAGGATCTGCCTCTCTTGATTTCCCTAAAATGTTCGGATTTTTCATTCATCATTTTTACTATTAAAATCATAGATTATAGGGGCGAAGACAAAAGAAGAAGAAAATTCCACTTTCGACTGGCGAAGAACTTGAAATTGATTTGGCAAATATGGATCCTGATTCTCCGGTTCTTTGGATCAGGTTTTGGAATCTACTAAAAATTCCACAGGAACTACATTTTCATAAATATCTTTACTATTTCCATTTTTCTTTTTTGAAAATATTCAGCTTTCAGAATTGATCCTGATCTACTTTTGCTACGAAAAGTTAACATTCAACAACCAGTTTATCAGTGGGAATACATGTTGAAATATGAACGAGATGTCTTGGCACAGATTCAAGCACTTGATATTTTGCAACGTTTTCCAAGTCCCCATGCCAGAGCTATTCTTATTGAAACCATCGAAACTGAAGTTTTCTTTTACCGGCAAGTATTGTGACTTTATATTTTTTCAATTTTCTACATATTTTGAGGACATGATACAATAAATGAAGTAGCTGTGTCGAGCATATTTCATTTTCGCCATTATTCTATTTACCATCTTCTTAAAATTTTAGAGTTCGATGTCGAGCTGCATATATCTTAGCAGAAGTTGTAAATAAATTACCGGAAACATGGCTAGGTCCACCAGCCCTAATGATTTTGTTCAAGAAATTTTTTGGTTGTAAATCTGCGCCACATATTCCAAAACCAAATAATTTTGTGGCCACTTCCGCAAATCTGCAACTATACTTCTTGATGCATGTCAGTTCAGTATCATTCCTATCGTCTATTTCTTATTTCATTTTTTTCCTTTTAAATCATATATTTTAAATTTTCCATTTTTACATCCCATTAATACCGTAGATCCAGAAATAGAGTACTTGTAGTAACAATAGATGGCTGAGGAAGAATTAGTGAATCTTGAAATGTACTTATGTTTTGTAATAATTTAAAATTTCAGTTCTGGATATGCAACTGTCATTTTCCTTTGAATTTTTGTTTATTTGATTTGGTTAATTGATAATTTCTTGTATATGTTAACGCTTTATTTTATAGGCAATACCTCAGGCTTTAGCACGACTGCGTTCTTCTTCAAATGATGCTCTTTCAGAAGTTCATCATTTTCTTATTGGTTTAATCAAATATAATGATAATACTGTGAATAGGTAAGAAATTGTTTACTTAGAAATTCTCGAATTGGGGAGTATTTTAATCACGGGAATTCAAATTTAAGGAGTTTAATTTGAAATTGTTAAAGTCTTCTTTATTAACTCAGTGTCATGCTTTTCTTAATTTAAAAAAAAAAAAACGAAAGCATTTTCAGATATTCGGACGATCATTATCGGGCATCATTGATAAACGCGTTAGCTGCTACACTGGTACCAGCTGAAAATAGGGATATTACAAACATAAGCCCCCTTTCTCTGAGTACTGAAATGAAGGAATTGCTGTCCGAGTTCACTCTTGCCTTAAATATGGATACATTAAAACCTAGTTTTGGTCGTATTATTGGAATTACTGCACTGCAAGCTATATACCACGTGAGTATTTATCGGATTTCTATGTGGAAAACGTGAAATAATTTCTGTATCACCGAAAAATAAAACTTATGTGGTTCTTCCAGATCTCGTGTGATTATTCAAAATTACATGATATATTTTTGTTATTGCAGATGCAGCGAACGTTTCATATACCACTTGATCCCAAAGTATTTTGGTCCTTTGCGCAGCCGAATATTTATATATCGGTAAGATTTTCAAGATTTATATTGACAAATCTATGCTTTTTTTCAAGTTTTATATTTTTATGATTATTTTAGAAATTTGCATTTTTGAAATTTAAGAAATTTTTTGAGATTTCCGTCAAAAAACTGCATTATATTTTTAAAAAATATTAAAGACTTTTGGTAGTGTTGAAAATATTGGAAATAGTTTTATTGATTATTACGCAATTATTGCGGTGATTAGAGTGAATTTAGCGAAAGCTGCCGCAATAAAATAGATAGGATTTCAGATGCGTCTCGCAGCACTGACATTTCTTATTGATATGGTTTACCGATTCAAATCGCCATCTTTCGTTCACGAAATTGTCAATAAATTGATAGATTTATGTATCAATGATTATGAGCCGGTTGTACGCTACTATATTGCATCTCAGCTGTCACTTAAACCACCGCTTTGCATTATTTTAGGGTTCTCTCTTATTTATTAATACACAGAAGTCAATGCAGCGATTTTTTTTTAAAAAGTTGCATTTTTTTAAACTTATTTTGGTACTTGGATTTTACTTCCTTTTTTGTCAAACAATATATCATTGATTTTTCTCACTTCTTGCATTATTTTCCGTATCTTCCTTTTAATGAACCTTTCTAATTTTTTTTTTTTTTTTTTTTTTTTTTACAAGACATCATTGCTAGCATAAAATTTGCCAAATTTATAAATAAAACTGCTTTGAAAGTCTGGTTCTCTCGTAATTTCTAGATTTAAAATATTTCTTTTTCATCTTCAGTAAATATTTTTATCATTCTTTCAGCGCCGAAGGTGATGCAGCGTGGAAGTCGTTGTCGCGTGATGTGGCTATCAAATTGTGGGCTCAGATCAGTGATACTAAAACGGTCTTTCTATGTGTTATCTTTTAAATATTTTAAAATCTTACTTTGATTAGAATTAAATGCTTATATCGTTTTTTAACAAATTATTTTGAAGAAAAGGCGAGATGATTTTGTTATAATGGCAGCTTGTGAACAAATGCATTTTCATAGCTTCTTACAATACTTTACAAGTTCAATTAATTTCGTATGAATAAGAAAATCTGATAAGTCGGAATTTATTTATATTTCTTGAAATAAACTCCTTGTTATCATAATTATTTGCATGAAATGACGTGATATTTTTCAGGAACCACGTTTACGTGGTCATTACATAGACCTTTGGTTTACGATATATGGCAATAATGTACCAATGATTTTGAAACCAGCCGAACAGATATTGGAGGAAAAACCAATATCACGTAATATTCATATCACAAGTATCAGGAATGGCACGGATGATTTGTTGAATTCATGGTCTTGGCATGGAACTATCATTGATACAGACGAACCGGATTCACCGACTGAAAAGTTGACAAATGAAATGAACGATGATACTCTCCAATAATGTAATAATAAAATTATGTTTATCTCGTATTCAAATTAATATGAGACATTCCAACGAAGTCGATTTTTCCATTTGTAAATTTGAAGATCTTTAGAATATTTAACAGTTTGCTGAGTAAAGTTGAAAAATGTTGGAAAATTATGTTTCGGAAGTTTCAAAGAAAAAAAGGAAATCTTACCTTTATTTATTGATATCACGAAGACTTTCATCTAGTTTCACACTAATTATGTCTTAGATTACAATATTTTCGTTTTATGGAGCAACTGTTAACAATTTGAACAGAAGGAAAGACAGACTGAAAGTTTTAGAAATTTCCAGCCTTGAAAAAAAAATTCGTTCTTACGTCTGCACATCTTTTTGAGAATATTCCGCATCATTTTCATCAAATTATTTTCTGAAATGACAATCAATTTTTTCCCGTTCCGTGTTTCTCATTTAACTTTTTATTTTTGCTTCAATTTAATTGCCGCATCTTTTGAAGCACTTCATTTATCGTTAAAGCATTCAAATGTTAATGGTTCTTCTTTAAAGCAGTTACTTTATTCTTGATGATTTTTGGCTGATTTGCAGCAGAAGTTGTTCTTATTGCAAGAAAAAAGTACATAGATGTGCATTTGATAAATTAATCAAATCATTAAAACAAAGTGACATTCTGATCACAAAATGCATTCTGATATTTGTGCATGACGTCATTTCAATAAGCGACATGATAATTCATTCAAGCTATATTCAATTCAAATTTTATTTTTATATTTTTATCTTACTTGTTGTTTCCGTACAATCTAAAAGTTCGATTTTGTTTGTTGTTATTTATAGCTTGTTTGCTCATTGAGATTCATTTACTGATCATTCATTATTATTTCATTTGCTGTGACTGTTAATAATTTGTACTTATCATATTTCCGCATCGGGATTTTTCAGAAGATGTACATGGCAAGATCGCTTAAAAAATCCTGCGTTTCGTTAGAGAAGTTGGTGTATATTAAGGTACGGGTATTCAGACTTCACGCAATTTCTGCTGGAAGGGTCTTTCTTTTAGAAAGCGAATATAAATAACTATGATTTGATTCCACAACATGTTGTGTATTTGCCGTTTTTGCATATGTCTATTATTAAGTATTATTATATTCATCTGTTTGCTTCATTTTGTATCGAATAAACGAAACATTTTTTGTGTTTTTTGAGATGCAGTGGAATAATTTCGTAAAAAAGGTGACAATTACAACAGATGGTCCACTTCTGAATTATCGTCTTGAGAAAGAATTCCTGAACTTCCAAGTCATTTAGAAGAAATTGAATTTATCGAGAGCGATTCAGTTGGCTCATTGGAACCAGTTGTTTCTTCTCTCGATTTCCGTTACTGTTTATGACTGGTTACTGGTTTATCCAATAATGCGATGATTTCAAGTTCTGATATTTTCTTGACTGAATAAAGAAGTATGAGTTCGCAAAGAATGATTCTCAGTATATTACCACCTGAGTGAATTATATGAAAGAAGGAAAAGTGCAAAATAATTTGCTTTCTAATTGTTGTAATTTGCACATTTGACAACAAATCTGTTTCGAAAATAAATTACATATCAATGATATCTTTAATTGAACACGAAATGTTCGACGTTAAGCGAATTAATTAATCCTTCCCTTTAGTTGCATTTCCGAGAAAGCTTTTTACCTCTGGAAACGAATTTTAATTGAAATCGCTGATGATCCCTTCGGGATTTCCCTTAGCAACGTGGCAAAATTACAACATCAAGTCTGACAAGCTTGTTTCCTCACTTCTCTTTCTTTATTGTCACTATTTATTGCTACCATTGAATTCCAAAATGAGTTTTTTTTTTTTTTTCAAATAGAAAGAAGAAGAGAAATCGATGAAGTCAACAATATTCGAATCGATGATAGCAGCATCCATTAACAATGATTTTTTTGAAAGATTTTCATTTGTATGAAATGAAATGAATCCCTGCTGTAACTATGATCAATTTCATGCGAAGTTTTGCATGGTGTACGCATTTGATTAATATTTTTAATTCTGCACACAGTTTAGCTAAAGGGCACAGATCCAATTGATGCTTCTTCCTTGCAATGGTATATTTAAATCAAGTGGCGATGAAATTTCGTCTGTAAAATGTCGAAAATTTTTCAACATAGAATGGATGTGCGAGAGAATTTCAGCAAAGGAAATGATTTTTTTTTTTTTTTTTTTGGACTGACTTTTTTTTTTTTTTTTTGTATAAACGACGTGATTTTCAATCATACTCACAAAATTTCTTAAGATCATTTATTGAGTTAGTATTTAAAGTTTTCCACAAATTATTACTATTTGAAAAGAAAAAAATGCGGCCCATTTGCTATGCATTTGCTCGCTTTTCTTATCGACAATTTGCAAGAATGATATAAATCACTCATTAACACAGCTATTAGCAACAGTCATTTTCTTCTCATATTTTTTTTACGAGAGAAAGCAAAGAGCAGAAATGATAAAAACGAAACACGCATCGATACATCCACGTTCGTATATTGCTTACGTGATCGTAATTTAATGAATAACATTTGTAGAATTTGGAAATGAGTGAAATAGACTTGTATATACATTTAAATTTCTTGTTTTCCATTAGTATTAGGAATTTGTCTGATTGAAAGGATCGAGATGATTGCAGAAGTAATTTTGATTTCGATCTTTGCTGTTAATTGTAGTGACAACAGAATGATGATTAATTTATTTTTGCTATTAATTATAAAGACGAAGCACTTTTTGGTTTGTGTTTATGACTTTTGCTGCGTTTATCATCATGGCATACGTATGGCAACGTCATTTTCATGATTAGAGAAGGAAATGTGAGAAATTGTTTATAATCATAAATTTGAGTGAAACGCATCCCAGTTTATCGATGGATACGAATTGTGTTTAATCAGAAACAGCATTTTTTGGTGATATTGTTGTAGTTATCATCGAAAAAAAGGAGCCATCTCGATTCGACTGATATGATATGATATGATATGATCAGTATGTTTATAGAATTCGATTCTCTGCAAAACTAGCATCATCAAAAATACCGTTCATAACGGATCGTTGTCTGACTGTCACTATTATCATCCTCGATCTGTATTCTCCGAACAAATCTCTGATGGCGATTATCATGAATAAGAATCGAATTCTTTTAGACAGTAATTTAATTAATTATTTTTTCATATCTACTAACAAGTGATGATGATCATAGGATGCTGATGGTAATGATATACAATAGTATGGAAGCACGATCACTTATGTTCTTCATTTTCAGCTAAGCGGAAGAATATGATATGGAAATTGCATAATGTTAATGTGCCTAGCTAATTTGTCACCCATATAGTTCGACGAGCAGAGAGTGAATTTCAAGAAAGATTAGCTTTTCCGGAAGAATGGCAGCTATGTGATGATGCGGTAGAACGGAAGGAAGTATCGTTGACGGATGGAATGCGTGAACGGTTGAAGATGGCATGAATAACGGAAGTGATGAAATTGTCATCTGTCGATGAGACTTCTGCTCAGCTTTCAGTGTCCGTTCTTTGTAACTTTGCACCCTTTGGTCTGATATCATCTCTGGCAATTTTGAAATCAATACACATACTCAGCGCCGACGTATCCATCAGCACGCCATCGAGACAGACAACCGGATGGATAGATATGGATGGATGAATGGACGGAAGGACGAACGGACAGCAATTGCTTTCGCTTGCTTAAGGATGTGAAATTGATGCTCGGTCTAACCCGTTGATATCAGTTGGTTCTTATCATTCTATCTTATCACTGTTCTTTCTTAATTCCTTCTCTTTTCGTACACAAAGATTTATTTTTACTTTTCTTTTAAAAAATTTTCCTTACTAAAGGGATGCTTTGAGCAGTTAGTTTTTAAAATTTCGAAACTATGAGAAGATTAAATTGAGCTCACCAATTTTACAATTCTTCATCTTTTATTTGATTTTATAACCAAACATCATTATTGTCACTCCATTCATTCTACTTCCGCAATTGCTGTTTTACGACTATTGCAGTAATAGAAGGAAGGAACAGATTCGTTGTTTAAAATTTAAATTGTATCAGATTTAAATTAGACTTTTGTGCTTTTAATGAGAATTAATAATTTATTTTCAGTCCTCAATTGTCTTTTGCCATTTTATGTTATTTCGCAGCATGTTTTTAATTGTAATAAGAAATAAACAACGTAGAATATCTGTTTTATTTCTGTATTATAGTTGGTGAGAGAAAAAGATAAACATCTTATCAATTTACTGATATGAAAATGCGCGACTTCTCATTATCGAGATTGCTTATTTTCTCATCAAAACTCTTCATCCCGTCAATTAAGTCAAACAATGCTGGTATGCATTTGTGACAAAAGGTAAGGACAGAAATGGCAGTTGATTGAGTTATGTCGAGATGCACTATCAACATTTGCTGTTTTGTGATGAATGTTAATACTGACAGGTTATTATCATTTCTTCTTATCATATGCCCCATTCTTCCTTCCTCTCTGTCATATTATCATTACTGTTATTATCACCTCCAATACATTTTATCATTCGAGATTTCATCGTTTTCAGGCTGCAACTGAACATTTGCAGAGTTTTTAAGTTGTTACTTTTTTAAGTAATCGTATCATAAGCGTTTTTCATAACTGTTTAGAATATTTGAGATACTTTTGTATTTTTTATTTCGTGATCTTGACTTTATGTATGACAGCGTTTTAAGTGACAATATTCACAAAACTAAAATTTTCATCACGATGAGAAGGATGGAAATAACTGAATCATTCGATGAATTAGAATTTATCAGATCAGTTTTATTACAAATCTAGTACTATCAAATCATGGCTAAATTGAAATTTTCTAGAAACAAGACTCATATGATAACCTTGAGATAATTCTGTCTTATCTTCCATTAATCGGATCGCTGATAAAAAATTCCCTTCCTATCATCATTTGCAGATGATCGAGTTTCACCAGAGGCATTCATTGCAAAGATGCGATCACCGCTCCCCACAACACAATGCTTCCGATTGCTCAGAGAGTGACAATAGAAGAAACATTTATTGTTTGGAAACGGCCACCACAACCTTCAACTTCTCTCCTTCCTCTCCTCTCAACACAGCATTTTATTCCGCTTGCTTGTCCCAAATATCTTCGAACGACATTTTCTTGACTTCTTCTTCCTTTTATTGGACACCAAAGTGAGGAGAGTTTCCTTCGGTTCTTCTTCACTGCGCATCAAGAACGTTTGTTCTTCAAAAGAACAAAAAGGCCTAGACTCTAATTAAGCACAGTGATCAGCCAAAGGCCAGCCTGTAGTGATCAGATGATGATTGAATCCAAAAGACCGAATTTATAAGTAGCCAAAGGGCGAAAAATTTTACAAATTAAAGGTAATTTAAGTAGCATTGAAAGTCATAAATCGTCGTTATTAATGAAGTAGTCAATATGAACAAATCAGAAATCCACGTATTACGAATTTTATAAACGGAAAAAATTCTTTTTCCGATTCCATTCTAATTCATTTAGTATTTATCATATCGCAGTGCCAATCTGTATGCATTGTGTGTATGATCCTTTTCATTCGCTGCATTGAAACCGAAAAGTGCAAAATTTCACTTTTCGAAAACTTCTTTTTTCATCTTTTAGTAAATTCATTTTGTTTATTGACCGCTTATGTGTGATGATGCATCGTTGCTGCTATATTATAAGACGAAAGCAACTCGTATGGAAGCAATAAAGCCTCATCTCATTTGTGGTTTGAAGTTTATCACAGTTATATGTTAGATTTGATTTGATAATAACTTATTGTTCAAGTACAACACATTAACAATCAGGACACTCATTTATAGTTAACGTAACATTGACATTATTGCAATACTCTCATCAGTTATCATTTACTGATTAGTTGCCAGTTATATGTCGCAGCTTTTCTCCTCTAATTACTAAAATAATTCATTATTAATGATAAATAACTGTATAGGCATTGTTTCGAATTGGAATTTTGCCTGAGACATCATGAAACAGGCGGTAAATGTGTTACAATTAGATAGAAGGATAATTGGAACAGAAGAAATATATGGTACCGGTATTACTAAACCGTCTTTTCAGGCTTATGAAGCTAAAATGTGACATACGAACCAACATTTCGCATTAATCATTCTGTAAGGTGTTATCATTGGCTGTTATATTATCAGTTGTTATATTATCACAGAGATATTTCTATTAAAAATGAATATGAAGATAGTACTGTAATAAGATTGTTATAGCGATGTTTGCAAATTATGCGTATGTCGGCAGACGAACTTTCCAAGCATGATAATTTGTCGTAACAATTGTTGGAAGTCAAAAATTTTATTGAATTTCTTTTTTCTCCGTTCCATCCTTCCTTTTTCTCTTTTTATCGTCCCTCTCTCTTAATACTCTTTAATCAAGCGAAACAAACATTCCGTATGCGTAGTCAATTCTTTCTCCTCGCATGCTTTCAGAATTCTCAGATTACGGCCAGCACCACATTCGCATATTTCATTTTTTATTTGTTGCTATCTCAAAAATCCGTTTATTCTCGAAAAACGATACAACTGCCATAGTTTCTCTACCCTTATTCATTGCACATTTCAACTTTTATTACACTGAACAGAATACGTATAACGGAATTGCTGAGTTATATCCCGATCGAACAAAAGCATAATCCGGATCCGGAATATGACTGTCTTTCAAGATATCATTTTCCGAAAAGATTTCACCTATATATATCCATCTTATTCACAAATACTTTCTTCCAATCGCTTTTCATTTGAAGTATTTATAAAAGAGGAAATGATGAAATAATGATAATTGCAATTATTTTGTTCTGCATGGAACACTACAGACAGTGGCATTTTGATGCTCCATTTGTTCAGTTTTAAGTTGTCCCTTTTTACAGTTACTTGATGATATTTTTACGACACTTTTACGATGTATTCATTTCATCTAAAATTCCTACTTTTATGCCAATCATCATCGTATTATCACGGAACCATGGCAATCTCACATTCCTCGCCTTTTTTACGAGCATTTCAGGTAAACGTTTCAGTCATCAGCGCTCTCTTATATTCTTCCTTATAACTAACTCAATATTACTCGAAACTTCGATAGCATCTGATTATGTTGCAGTATTCCTCGGATGGAAACAAAATTCATAACCTTTAGAAGGCATCCATGCTCGTTCAAGAGTTAAGTTTCCTTTTCACTCCTAGATTCATGTACTTCTAAGCAGAGTAATTCAAGGAAGACTTCTGTCGCTTCACTTCTCTGTTGCCATGACGAAAATTATTTCCTTCGAAATGGCACCAACACAATTGTCATAAGCAACCATTCCTCGGTTGCTCATGACAATTGCTTCCTTCTATCCAATCATGAATCATTATTCTTTTAAAATTGAAATGATTAATGAATTATTAATTAAAATTAGATTAGTTACATGAAGATAATTTTTGGATGGAATCGATATTTATTAAAGAGTAATAGTTTTGCTCTGTGCCATTTTATTTTGTCAAAAAAGTCAAAAAAATTATAGATGTTTGCAAGATGAAAGAAAAAAGTTGCTTATTTTTCTCAAAAACGACAAAAAAGGAAATAAAAAAGAGTCTGCAAAGCTTAAAAAATAAACCCAAAAAATCGTGACGCTTTACCCATCTTTCACTTGACTTTTATTCTGATTTTTAGGCTAACTCAATATTTTATAAATCGAAAACTTTTTCCTGTTCCCAGATTAAAATACTTGAGAAGATTTTTATATCCACTTTTTGCTTATAATTATTTCTTTCTATTTTCATATAAAACTTTACATCTATTTCTAGAGCTTTCCTTTTTTTAAATTAATGAAGGAATTCCTCTAGATGTCATTTCATTTCTGCATATTTTATCAAGGATTTCAACAACAGCTTTGAAATTTCTTTTTTAAAAAAATTCTTCACTGCGACCAATCTTTATTTGAAATTTTAAACCATTCATACAAAAGACAAAATACTCCAATAATTCCGGATGTTTCAAGTAAATGAAGAAAATAGCGGCGATAATTAACAAAGCAAATTTGCTGAATATGTCAGTGTGTCATTTCTGGACCGTGTTAAATTCTTCTCATCTAAAGCTGCAAACTTTTCATGCATTTTGTCGCATAACGCATTATATTCTGCTTGCTTTGTTTTATTTTCATTTATCTTATCCCTGTTTATTCGCTTCAACACAGTATTCTCGTGGTATTTTTTTTCTGTTCTTATTCCTTGTTGCTATCTCTCTATTTGTTATTCAGAGCTAATTTAGGAAAAATAGTTGTGATTCCGCGAAGATGATAAAAGACTCCCGTGAATTTTTCATCGTTTCCTACAATTATTCTATGAAATGCTTTGCAAACATGAAAACATTCCATTATGAAGATGTTTATGTTCGCAGTTGTTGGTGGCGTCCATTGCCCTTGTTTATATCTATTCATCACTCGTAAATTGTCCAAAAAAAAGTATGGATGATAGTTTCAAATCACTTTTCTCCACTTTTATTAGTTTTTCCGTGTTTTAAAGTAACGAAAGTTAATAAAAAGTGATTTGTACACAATCATATTTGTTTTCGTTTTGACAAGAAGAAATTCTCTTCCTTATTTATTCAATTTTTTTCATTTAGATTTCCCGCTACAGAAGACGATCTTCTTTGCTGATAAGATTTCTTTTCATTTCTTTGACAGTCATCCCATCCATCCATCCTTTCTATGTTCTGCTATTGTATTACATCGTGTTTCCGGATTGAAATATGGTGGTGGAGTTCATATCGGTTTGTTACACAATTCTGTTTTTCCGGTGGTATAGAGTTCAGTTGCTTTTATGCATCACATAGCTTAATTGTTAGATAAAAGTGGAATTAGCATGCTTAATGTGTGTAAAATCAGTACATGGTAATCTGAAGAAGTGTAGGGAAATTGTTGGTACAATTGAATTAAGAGAAATGATTTATTCAGTTATTAAATCATTCTGTGCGAATTGCGCGGAATGGTTTAATAGATTCAAACAGCAGCTTTTATTGTAATAAAACAACTTATTGAAATTGAATTTCATTTAATCATGCTAAAACTTATTGGATTCAAACATTGTTATTATTGCTTTTAAATCAAAAATTTAAATGATGGATGATTTGATTTTGAGTGATTTGGCTTCTTTTCTACTTCAAAAATTAGTTTCTTTTTATTTAAGTTCATACATCTTTTTTTGCTAGTTTATTTTATCAGATATTGTCATTAATGACAAATGTATTGTATATCAACCAAAAAGGGTTTGTAATGGGTCCTTCAGATCAACTGCATTCAATATTTATCGAAAATCAATCGTTTTTTCCTATTTGTTATCTTTTTTTTCTCGTTGCTGTATTAAATATTTGTTATTAGATTTGCAGAGTTTTTGGCTCATTTTTTTACAAAATTCTTGACCCAATTTTTGTTATAGTTTCATTTTATTTAAAACATTGCATTACATGAAATTGGTTGATTTATTTAAAAAAAGGTATGAACAAGAAGACCTTATATCAGTGTTTTGAGCATTTGTTTAAAAAGAATATGCATATACGCGGAAATTTTCTTTTAATGCATGTATGCGGCAAATATTCTTCTTTCTGATTTCAACTTTTCCTTTGAGAAAATGTTAGAAAGGAAATATCTTCACTTTCCTTGCTGGTAATACATTAATCTTGTCAAAGGTGATATTAATAAATAATATAATCAGTCGGTGGGTAACTGGAAGGAATTAGAAAGTTTATTGATGTGAATTTTATTCATCTTAGGAAATGATAAAAGAACTATAAATATCATAATTATTATATTTCTGATTCATTGAGAAATTTTTTTTCGATTTTCTCCTCTGTAAAGTTTGATTTCCAATTTGATTTCTCTTTTATTTCCAATGTCAATTTTTTTTTTGGGAAGTATTAGGAAAGGAACTATTTGGTCGAATGGAAAGGAAGTCTATATAGAAGGAGAAAGGGAAGAAAGATTAGACTGAGTCAGAAGAGAAAATGAGAGACAAAAATTTCCTTATTATATAAGATGATAAAAACTTATCAAGATGAAATCATGCAAAAATTTAAAGAATGAATTAAATGAATAAGAGTGTTGAAATATGTGTGGATCGAACACTTCTATTCTGTTAAACTATTTTCGATCTATTTCTATTTTTGAAACATCATATTTGTTGTGAAACATCAGCATTAAAGTTTTAATTGCATTTTTGCTTTTAGTTTCTTTTCTTTTTAATATTGAATTAATTTTTTATCCTGCCATTTATATCGTATCATGCCATGTCTTATGTCGCGTTGCGTGGATTCAACAAATTCCGCTTCATTTCTTTCATATATTAGACTTGCAAATCGTAACTTTATTTCATTTACGCTCATTTCTTTTTTTTTCACAGTTTATTTTCTGCAAAGATACACGAATGCCAAATGTGGTCATGAGTAAGGTGATGCCACAAAGAAATACTCTACCGCGACTTTCCATTCGTCGACGGCACGAAACGAGAGCTTTGGAAAGCTTGCACAGCGTTCCACATAGTTCACGAAGCAGTCCACCGACCAGACGGGTATCATTTAAAACTTTTCCTTTTTCAAATCATAAAGTTTTCATTTGAATGAAGATCAGGTAAGGACTGTTCGTCAAATATTGCAGACCTTTTGTTTCAACATTTTAAAGCATTGATGCAGAGCTTTCTGGTTAGGGATAGTTATGTTATTTTGTTATTATTGAAAAATATTCAAAAGCAGGTCAGATGAAGAAATGATATCACTGAATTATATAGAGAGCTCGAAAATGGCATCATTTTGTCCGAAAACAGAAACTAGAGAGGGCAACAAAATAATTCTCTAAATTTAAGCCTGCAGCATTGAAACTATCATCCTGCTGACACATTTAAAGAAATTATCAGGAACTGCTCTAAAATAGTTGCAGTTAGAAATTGTTAATTGGATAAGGAAAGAAAATAATAAAAACGATCGCGATTTGGATCATTTGTTTGCATGTGCGTGTAGAGTGTAAAAAAGAATAAAAAAGGAAGCGTGTTGAAGACAAACTGAACAGTCAGAGAACAAAAAAAAACATGGATTTATAACTCGCGAGACGTGAACATCGTAGACGGAGTACTGTGATCGGAAATGTTTGAATCAAATTGAAAAAAAACAGCAATAATCAGTGAAGAGACTCTTGATCATTATGTATTCTTTTCTTCTCACTCTCTGTAGAACTTGGTATATGATGTATCACTGAATGGTTGTACAAGTAGCAGTGACAGCACGGCTTCAATGACAGCATTTGAATCGACACAGTCAGAATCACGGGATTCACCAACATCCATTATCACTACCGCTATGCGGCAATCACAGTGTGATATGTCCCATAGTGATGAAACCGTTATCATTTCCGCAACGGATATGACGGCCAGTTTGTTTTTGATATATTTTCATGTAAAAAAGTGATAATGAGTCATAGATTACTTAGTTTTTCTCCATAATAAGCTTAAAACTGTAGAGATACAGTTTTTAACTTTAAATTTTAGAAAATCTTAAGTAAACTTATATTCACTTATTTACTGATTTCTTTTTCTCTTCCATTTTTTCCCCATTTTAGGGCAGGAGTTTTGGGTGAAATTTATGGAATACCTAACAATGTTCAATGTTTGATTTTTTATTTAACATTTTTTTATGTTTGATTTTCTATTTCTTCAAAGACGATTACTTACAGTAAAATATTCTTTAAATTAACTAGCACGATGAAGTATTCATTAAGAATTAAACGAAGTTAAAGATTTGTTTTTAAAAAATTATTTTTTGGTTTTCTTTTCAAGAATTTTTCTGTTGAATTATTACATTTAAACAGTTAATTCATTCATCTCTAGCGGAGATTGATTCTGTTTTTTGTTAAATTCCTGATATAGCGATTTTCAGAATTTTTATTTTCTAGTAGTGTTTTGTTTATTATAAACCATGAGAATTTAAGAAGCAGTCTCGGAATTAAACTAAATTTCCGAAATTTAAATTGTTTTCAAGATTAACTTATTAAAAATGAAATGATAAAATATAATATTGCTTTAAGGTACCTCAGCATCGGATGTTCCTCCTTCCACTACATCTGCCAGACAACAGTCTGTTTCCATCATTTCACACAGTCCAGTAACGCCAGTGCCCTTCCGTTGCTTTCCTGGTAGTAAAGCTAAACGTGTCCGGTTTTATCGGAACGGTGATCAGTATTTCAAAGTAATTTATTCATCTTCAATGTGATAGTTATTAATCACATCTAATTTCGGTATTAATTCAAATCTATAAAAAAATTCTGACAGTTGAGATGTCAACTTGTACTGTTAACACTGGGATATAAATTAAGTAAAAAGCGCTTTTATAGAGTAATAATGAAACAAAGAGAGGAAAGAAATGGAGGAAATGTTTCTCGACTTTTTCAGGCTTAGTACCAAAGATTGTTTTTTACCTAAATACTTGAAGTATTTATTTGTTGATATTTAAGGGTATGTGGTATGCAATATCGGTGGAAAGAGTGCGGTCCTTTCAGGCCCTTCTGGGCGACCTAACGAGAACACTAACTGATGCTATCAATTTACCGCATGGTGTTCGTTATATCTTCTCTCTTGATGGTTCCCATAAATTGTCTTCACTGGAAGATTTTGAAGATGGTGAAGGTTATGTTTGTTCAAGGTGAGTAACCTAAGAATAATAAATATTTTTTAGTCGGGAAGGATGATTTATGTTTTTAATTATAGGAAAAAATTGTTTAGTCCTCGTTTCGTTGGCGAATCGCTTTAGTTTTCTAAATCCCAGAAATCAGAATTAAAAGATTTCAAAATTTAATATTCCATTTCAAATCGCTCATTCACTGTAGCAGTCTTTTTATCTTTATTTTCATGATATTTTCCAACTGTATTGATTTCAGTTCGGAGATATACAAACGGGTTGACTACGAGAATGCTCGCGAACCAACTTGGCGTATATCATTGGCCGGTTCTTCTCCAATACCTTTGATGGTGAATTCACCCTTGAAGCAGGTTTATTTTGCGTCATATGTTTCAAACATTTTGCTTGGGTATTTGCAAAATTGACGATTTTGTGGATTTCACAAACATAGACTATCACATTGTTATGATATTTCAGGAACCAAATGATTTTGTTTATCCAAGAATCATCACTATTATTAGAAATGGTGTTAAACCACGCCGTGTTGTGCGGCATTTATTAAATAAACGAACTGCAAGGTCTTTCCTCCAAGTTAGTTGTTCTTTTTTCTTCTACCTTTTTTCTTTTTTTTTAAAATGATCCCTTTGGAATTTTGATTCTCTGATTTTACATTTTTTAATGCGAATTTGAGAAATTTAGAATGATGTGTTATTTAAGGTTATCCAGGACATAACAGTAGTGGTTAAACTTGATAGTGGAGCAGTTCGAAAGTTATATGCGCTTAATGGCAAAGAAGTTAATATTTAATGGATTTGGTTTTGTTACTTTAATCATTTATTGTTTCATTACATATCTTACAGACTTATTATACATTCAAATTTTTAGTGATATTTTTGTGAATAACTTTTAAAAACGGAGTTTGAGTTTATGGCTTAAAATTATCTTTCTTATCTTCTAAGTTTGCATTTACTTTTTTTCTTACAATTGGAAATATAATATTGAAGTAAGAGAAAGGCAGGAAGTGCAGGATTCTGTAATTAATTTTAGGATAAATATCTGGAATGAAACTGAAGCAGAGACTTTTCTTTGGACAAATTTTCTCTGGCAAAATTTCGTTATTAAAAGTGGTTGATGGTATAATAATGATAAATTTAGGTTACTTGTTTGGCAGATTTTTTCGGTGAAGATGATGTGTTTATTGCATATGGAAAGGAAAAAATGAGCGTTGATGATTTTTACGTTGTTTCAGAAGGTGATGTCTGGCTACATCTTTTAATAATGGGAGATGGAATTTAATTTTTTTTTTTTTCTTGTTCCTTCGTAAATATTTTTATAAATAATTTCGAATGATTCGAGACTGTCTTAATATAGCTTCTTTTATGATATAATCTTTTTCTACTGAAGAAATAATTCAGCTTTCTTTCTTTCCAGAATCCAAAAGGCTCTATAGTTTACGACCACGTACACCTCGTGGCAAACCACCCAGAAGAAGAATGCCAGCAAGGAATGAAACTTTACGAGAAGATCGTGCTGGAAGTATAGTTCCAGATTCCGAAATGAGTATGTCTTAATACTTTTTCTGAAATGTATTAATATTCAATACTGTGAAATAGTGAATTTGATTAGTTTGCAGGTCGACATCTTCCTTTACTTCTTGATAATGTTATGCATTTGGTTCGGTTAATCGGTGATGGTAATACAGCTTTGGTTTATGAGACAATGTGCAAGTATGGATTTTTCTCTTTGTTTGTTTTGGTCTATATAACTTCTTTTTCAGTCATTTCAGATGTCATATCCTGCTAGATTCGTCAATATTTGCTATAGGAATTATAAACAAAAGAATTTTCTGTCGCAATAAAAAATTTATTTTGTTGTCTAAAATGTAAAATTAAATTTGATGATTTATGTATTATTTTATTTCTAGCAAGTTTCCTGCTCATAATTTTCCAAGTTTCTTTTTCTGTCTCGTGCATAGAAGATCACGCTGACAGGAATTTCCAAAACTGATTTACTTGTTTCTTGTTTTAGTTTATTTTATGATTTTATCTTCTACAGGACTATTTCTTATGCTTTTCATGGTCCCATTCTAATTTCGGCTCATTTCATTTTCCTAATTGATTTCTCGATATTTTCAGGAGAACTCGAGAAAGGAAAGCTCTGAAAATAATTAGTCACGAGAACATCATCGGAAAGGAAGAGTTGATTAAATCGGAAATTGCCATAATGCAAAGGATTTCACATGAATTTATCGTACAGATGCACAACTGTTGGGAATTTGAAGGATCATTTTATTTATCTTTGGAGCTAATTACGGTAATCATTTTTTTTTTCTCTTGCCCTTTCTCTAATTCCCATCCTTCATAATTTTTTTATGAGAGTTGTGAAAGAACTGATCGGATAGAGATATATTTATTCTCATTAATTCTCTTATACGTATTAATAGTTATCTATGATTGTTATGAAGCATTTACTGGGTAAAATTTGGCAGCAGTTCACAAACAATTCGAAAAATGCATTATTTCTATGTTTATACGCCGATCTATTTTTTCATTTAATTTTGATTGATTTTCATGAAAATTAAAAATTTATTATTTTGTTTCTAAATTCAATGTTTTTATTAATTATAGTTATATTTTATATCCTGAGGTAAGTTTTCAGGGTGGTGATTTATTCGAATATCTTTGTCAAGTACGTCATGTCACTGAGCGATGTGCTGCAGGCCTATTAAATTGTTTGGCATCTGCACTTGATTATTTGCATAATTTAAATATAGTCCATCGTGATGTTAAGCCGGAAAATTTGCTGGTAAGCTGAAAATTTGTTGTTTCCGTATTACCACTGTAAGTGAATTATTACTGGAAATTAAATCAATAAGCTTTTTGCTTTTGTCAGTTAAAAGAAAAGAAAAAGAATTTCTGTTTCTTAAGTGTATCATTTTTAAAATTCTCTTCTAATGGATTTATTTCTGAAAAATATTTTCAGGAATTTTTCTTCTTTTTTTTGTCTATGTTTCTGAAAATTTTCAAGGTTTATATCTGTTCATATACGGGAGATTTGCGATTGAAATTGGCCGATTTTGGTTTGGCCGTGGAAATGAATGAAGAGCCGCTAAGAGTGATCTGCGGTACACCAACTTACGTTGCACCTGAAGTAAAATCATCTTTTTTATGTGCTTTGTGTTAAATAGAGGAAAATATGCTAAAAAAAAAGTTTTTTGATTGATTTCTGACTAATTTTAAAAAAACCGAAACAGTTTTTGACATGAATTATTAATTATCATTTTTTGTTTTCAGGTTCTTGCAGAGCTTGGATATGATCACAAAGTAGATCTATGGGCTGCAGGCATCATCCTTTATGTGCTTTTGTGTGGCTTTCCACCTTTCCAAAGGCAAGCCATGAAATATTTAGCGAAAAATATTGCAAATGAATTAATGTATAAATATAGCTAACAATATATTCTATTTAAATTGAGATAATGATTAAAAATTTTACAACTTTTTCAAATAGATTGAATTTTAAATTAGTGATTTCGAAGAATGTGGCAGTTTATTTTTTATTTTTTAGATGTTCATCCAAATTATGGACGATTAAGAATTAGGTATTTCAGTGCCAGTGGTAATCAGGAACAACTTTTCGAACAAATCTTAAGTGGGCATTTCTCATTTCCGCCACCTATTTGGGATAAAATTTCGTATTCTGCCAAAGGCCTCATACAGGGATTGTTGCAACTGGACGTTGAGGAACGATTTTCAGCTTCGCAAATTCTGGAATATCCATGGACCCTGGTTTATTTTGCATCTTTTAATTTATCATTTTCATTAGCATATAATTCCATTTCAAATTTGAGAATTAAACTATCTAAAAAATTGATATATTTGTGGGGATTTTTTTATAGGGTTGCGGTTTAGTAAGTGATGATTATGAGAAGTTAATGGAAGCCGCAGTGAAGGCTAGTGTTCAGAAAGAGGCACAGAGAAATGCTTTGGAAGAAAGTGATGTTGAATTCTACTATTCGAGGTTTATATTAAATTCGAATTCGGATTTTAAAAGAAATTTAAAAAGTTCGATTTCTGACAGAAATTGAATAACTCTGTGATTAAAGGAAAATTTATGAATTGATATTTAGTTTTTCAAATAACATATCAGCTACAATTTTTATATATTTTACTTTGTAAAACATAAATACTACTTCCAGGAGAACGAGTATGGATGAACTGAGCGAAAGTTCTCGTCGGAATAGTTCATTCGAATATTTACCGAACAACGAGAGTAATATGGATGAATAAATGTTGGGTGCTCTAATAGCTCATTTATTACTTAGATTTATTAAGCAAAAGTGGGATATTTTTGATTGGATGGCATTATTGTTGTTTTTGCAAAATTTTTTGGATCGAACGATTCAATTCGATCCAGAAAATTTTGAACCAATTTTCGAAATTTTTGTTTGATTCGAATGATAATTTTGTCTTTTCTTTGATTTTCACTCTCACTCTCCACTTCAATGATCCCCGTTTATCGCTTTAAGGAACTGCGAAGATAACTACCCATTCCATAAATATTGTTTTGTTTCTCTTGTTTTTTCTCTAGAGGTTCCATTTTTCTGTTCGTTTTCCAGGTAAACAGGTAATTTTGCTCACTATTTTGCTGCCATCACAGCTATCATGTTTTACAATATACTTTTGTTTCTGATTATTTTTCGGGCTTTTCATCAAGTTTAGCAAATTTATAGCTTTCTAAATCATGAATTTAAATCAAACTTTCGGGTTTTTCTTTTTCAAACATTTTTTCTCGAAGGACAAATTTTGATTTTTTTGTGCTGATATCAAAGTTTTCTTCCAGCAAAAAGTTTTCGGCTTCAGTATTCAAATCTTAGGAATGATTATTAAATTTTAGCTGTGTGGTACCTCGCTTTTGATGTTTTTTATAATTTTTTTAATGGTGTACATTCGTATAATATGCTATCACTTGCTTAAAAGTTGATTTTATTATTTTCTTGTATTGCCTCAAAAGTGGTGATCCGTAATATTTGGTCTTAAAATTTTTAAATGACCAGCAATTTGCTTTTAAATAAGATTTAGATAACCTGAAGGATTTTATAGTTTTCTAGTTTCCTGAATTCATGATCAAAAATGAAATGAAATTACACAGATCTTTACATTGGAGGAAAATAGCATGTCTAGCTTATAATTTGAGAATATTTTTCTATATTTCTTCCTTCTCATCTTTTCCTTTCTTTCCCACTAGAATGATTCTTTTATATCATGGTTCAGTTTCTTGTTCACAATAGAGATGAACTGATTCTTGTAGCGTTGAATATTTCAGGGTTTTTTCAGAATCTGCATGGTAATATTCAGGAAAAAGTGACCAATTGTTGCTTTGATCTGAGGACTATCACCGAATAATTAAGATATCGAGGGGGATAATAATGTCTATGTTTCGAACTATGCATCATTTTTCTCCTAGAAATTGTAGTAAACTCTTTTGGATACAAAAACATTCTCCGCAGTTTCTAACCATCTTACCGAGTGTGTTTTTCTATTCCTTCTTTTGTTGATTTCTTGATTCATGTGAATAAAAGGAACTAATTGCTTGCTTGCTTTTTTTAAACAAACATTGAATGATGAAGTTGGATCAAAATTAGGAATATAGCATTGTATATCTAGCAAGAGTGCGCGAGTATATCAAATTAAGCGGGGAAATTCGAAACGGGATTTGGAAAAGTATTCGAAATTCGAAATTTTGATAGTTGAAGATGAAGACAAGCAGCTTCTGTGTTGCATTTTTTTTTTTTTTTTTTCATTTCAAGTAGAAATTCTTGCTTTCTTCCACCTCTCCGTCTTATTGAATAATGGTAATTAATACACTATTTCAGTTGCTAAAGGAATGTAACTCCATAATCTTTAGTGCAAAACTAGATTCGAGTTATCATAAATGACCTCACGCTAAGGAAAGTAGTACGCCACGATTTTCGAAATTGAAATTCTGGAAGTGTCTATGTAAATCATCTAAATAATTAAAACAAGCAATGAAAGAAGAAAAAGTATGGAAACATGAAACAAATATTATTGATAGGGCTCACCAAGAATTTTCGGTTCATCTTCCTTTTATCTGAAATTTAACGACGTATAGACATGTATTAATCAGTTAAGTTCATTAATCATGATATTAAAGATTATTCTTTTCATTCATTTCACGACTTAGATATTGCCAACTTCCGAATCGGATCTTCTTATCGCTTTCAACTTTAACGCAATGGATTCTTGATTCTGAGTCGATTATAGTCTTAAAATTGCTATTTCAGATCACATCATCTAGTCATTTCTAACTTTGCTTCATCTTTTCATTACTTCTTGAAAGATTCATGATTTATACTTGATGAGGGGGCATCATGAGCTACATCGGTTTATAATATTCCAGGGATAATGTATACATGTGTGTTATATATGCTTATTGAAGAGGAAAAAAGGGTAATAATTACCATAGGTTAGGTTGAGCTTTTAACCTTCGACCCCTAACTGACCACTTCATTGTCCTTTCCTCTCCTTTTCTTTCCCCCTCTCTCTTTCTCTCTCTATTTCTCTCTTGATTTCATCTGATCTTTCTGATCTTCAAGACCACAGTGACACCTCCATCTAATGACTATGTCCCATGTCCTGTCCATTATGGTTCTGCAGCAACAGCTACAAGAAATCATTATTTTTATCCCTACCTATCCTCCCATCCATCTTTATTCCACTAAATAATTCGTTTTCATCGATGATTCTCGAAAGGTTAAGTATTCCCATCGAAATTTCCATATTTCGTTGTTGGTACCATAAGTCTGAATAATTTGAACATTGATAGCAAAGATTTAATTAAATCAACAACAAATAATTATATTATATGCCACTTGATCATAAGTATGAGCAGATTTGTGGGAAATTTCGATTTGAATTTTGAATTGGTAGGGTTGAATTAGGCTGTCGCCATGTTCTTTACAAAACAGTGAAATATTGGGCGAAAACAAATTTCAAAAAAAGGTTTCTCCTTCGTTTAAAAATCTTCATTTCATTCGTCTATCCTTCATTTCTCATTTCAGACAGTAATGACTTAACTGTGCTTGATTTCTTCTTCCTTTTAGAACTAATCGATTGAGATCAGCATGAGAAGTTGCATAACATAAGAGCCCACATGCATCCATCTTTTCATATAAATCTTTCCTTTCTTCTATACAGTCCAGTCTATATACTTCCGCATAAATGACCGATCTCCGCTACCTTTTGCATTCGGGTCTCTAATCCCACTTGGTCGATTGATATATGTATTTTATTATGAAATTAATTTGAGATCAGGTAGAAATCTCGAAAACAATGAATCAATCAATCATCATTTATCGAAGGTGTTTGTTTCATGAATTCATTCAATTCATCTTTCACATAAAGTTGAATGAGCTTGTGTGATTCCAAGACTACTGACTGGATTTTATCATCACGTAGATAATTCGAGAATTCAGCAATACTGCTGCACCAATATCCAAAATTTCAAAAATTTTCAATTACTATAATCTGAAATTCAAATTATTATATTCGGAATAGCTAGCTTTATACGATTCCATACTTTCTTCAACTTGCAATCCAGTTAACTACGTCCTGAAATTAAAACTTTGAATTTCAGCCACCACTTGTTTTATACCTGCATGCTTGCACATTTAATTATAATTATCAATAATTAGGAACAGATCCGCATGTTAGTAATTAAGATTATCTGTCTATTATGCATATATGAAATGAAATATATTTATTGATGAATTGGCGACAGGTGGCATATTCCTCCCCCGCCTTCCTCTTTCTCCTCCATTCCCCATTTTCTTCCTCAATTTTTGGCGGTTAATTTAAGGTTCAACCCTTTTTCCCTCCTCCTCCTTCTCAAGAAGTGACCTCTTCTCTTCCTTCCTCGTCTCTCTCTTTCATACACCATTCAACTTCCCTTTTGTCATCCAATTTCTTCTCTTATTCCTACTTTTCTTCTACTTCTCTCCTCCTCTCTCTCCTTCTATCTTCACACTCTCTTCAACATTTCAAATAACCGGGCATAAATTCAAATTTGAAAATGTAAATGAATGAATGACTGATGGGTAAGCAATGCATTCTTCAGTCCAATTCCGGTTTTGGTTACCCATATTTTGCAGTACAATCCGTTATCATTCCACCTTCCACCTTCTCTTCCATCTCGGGAAATTTGCATAATTTTACGTGTGATAGTATTGTCTAAGGCAACTGTTGAACGAAGTACCGTACGCTTCCTCTAATTCATTCCATCGTCTTTCTTCGTGTCCAAAAGTTCCTCACTTATAGTACACGTTACGTACCACGAGTTCTGTCAGATCGAACCAGACGATCAAGTCATGTATTTTTTTGGGAACGGTCATGGTTAGTTAGTGTTATCGACATACGACAACAATTTATGCGAACAGTTCAGCATGATATCTCGTTGCTATGAACAACATCCACTGGTTGTCGATGATCATCTTATCCGATTAATGGAAATGCTCGTTACTGATATGACAACTTTTATCCCAGATCTGATCCACCTTTACTTGGTATTGCAATTGAATTGTTCCCATACCTTTAAAGTCAATTCAGACTGGCGAAGTATGTGACCTCGATACTGAATTAACCAGAAATCTGGACGAGTCATCAATTTTACATGATAGTAAGATTACTTGAGAAGTAAGATCGAGATTAATCGAAAATGATTCAGTTCCTTATTTTAAACTGTCTGAATGCTTCAATTTTGTTGCCAATAGAAGGTGAATTTTCCACAGGACACGATATTTCGTTTTCGAAATTTCAATGTATCATATCTGTTTATGTGTAAGAGGAGAGTATATGTCATGTGTGTGGTGACATTTGTTGATTTTTGAAAATAAGATGGGATGAAAAATAATTACCATTGTTCTGGGCTTAATGATCTGCAACGGCAGGGAAGAGGACGAGAACTATCGGATGAGAGAGAGGACAGGACAGACATTCCGTGAAGAGACGAGAAGTCGGATGAGTTGTGTAACGGTGAAAAATCCCATGAATAAATGAATGATCATTTGTCACTTTGATGGGTTGGACATATGAATGGACAGGAAGTGAGCAATCCCGGATTTTTTGAACTTTCAAATTTGAAATGACAATTTTCTGTTGGATTTTTCCAATTGGTGAAATATAAATGACCTTTATTTTTTGCAAATAACAAACCAAAAATAGCAGCTGGCAATCTTTTCAGGGTTAACCCACCACATATTTCATATCCATGTGTGAAAATATCTCATTTCTCTGTAGTGTTTACTTAATGCATGCCAAGTTTCACATGAACTATTTTACATCAAATTGGCTCGTACTGATTTTGCGTTAAATTTCATCTACGTATTTCTCTTTTGGAAGGAAATAACTACAAGAAATCATGATAAATTTGCAGATTCTTACCGGCGATTCGGCATGGACACATCATGTCAGGGAACTTATTCAACAGATCAACAACAACAACTTGTGACCCTATACGACCCGCAAATACCCACAACTTCATATGAGCCATCGTCATTACCGAGTATTCCACAGCACCACCATCCCGCGGGTTTCTACGACTCATCGATATCTCATTATCCCGCATCTCGGTAATAGTATCCTTCAACATTTATTTTTTTTAATATGCAAAATAGTGTTGGCAATGAAATTTTTAGAACTTTTCGTTAAATTTCGGATAGCTTTTCCTTCATAAAAAATTGAAAATAGTAATGATACATTGATAATTCAGTTCCTTTCTATTCAACTACTAATCTATTTGTAGGATTTTGAGATTATTTCAATTTAGCATACCATATCCGTCGATTTCAATGCCAAATAGTCCAATGAGGACCCAAATGAAATGTGAGCCACAACAACTATCACAACCATTACCTCAACCACAATATCCTGAACGAATGGTATCGACGATTGACAATCGGAAGATAATGAATACTCAAGCTTGGATGAATGATCATCGCTTTATCAATTATCCTCAGCAGCAAAATTACAGGACTGGATCGGCGGTATTGCTGCTTATCGATTTTACAATTCTTTAGAACTTTTTTCTCGGACACTAAAAGCAGGGGAATTTTACTCGCTCGTTTACTGAAAATTTTTATGACTTTGAATTTTATAACGTAAAATATGATTGAAATTATTAAAAATTCGAATTATTGTGTCAGCCATCGTATTTTTTTTCTTTTTTTTTAGCCATCATCAGTAATGTCAGTGTCTCGTATGAGTCACGTAAGCAGTGCAACGGAAGATATGAGTATGTTGAGCGTAAACACTCAAATTACCGAACTCAGGCAATTAGCTGATTTGGTACGTGAAGTTTGAAAAATGTTAAATCACAATTTGGGACAAAAATATTCTTATATATGAACTTAACTGTCCCAAAATGACCTTTGTGTTATAACTTATAAGTAGCTGTAATTATTTGTTTATTTAATTAATTCAGTTAATCATGTTATCACTTCTGGCAAACGTTAATATTTATTTAATACTGAAAAAAATGTCAACTTTTTTTTTATGAATAGGTAAATGTAAAAATTCATTTAAATTTACCTGTAAGCTGAAATAATGAAAAACAAAACAAAAACTTCATTAAAAAAAACACAGCAAGCAATAACAACGAGTTAAAGAACTCAGTATAACTAACAACAACAACACAATAATAATCGCCCAAAAAAAAGGAAAGAAAAAAACCTAAAGTAGCATAAAACCATCCAAAAAATAAAAATAAGAAGTTTCAGAGAGCGCAGATGCATACGTCAGCACCATCATCCTCATCCTCTTGTATCGAAAATATGGGACCGGATCATATTAAATTTATTGAAACTGTCAACAAATATATCGAAAAAATAACTGCTCACGTAAACAATACTGACAAAGTATGTTTTCATTGAATCAAATCGAATTATTTGACTCTTCTCTACTTTAGGTTTGAATTCTACGTATATCCGTGCCAGCGTCCAGCGTATCACTTAATTTAAGTCAAAAAAGTTGAAATTGAATTATTTAAATACAAATATTATCATCATTGAAATAGCCATGATCAAAACCAATAGCACAGAATCATTTCTTCTTTAAAAAGACTTAGATCTTTGGATCTCTCTAAATCGGTAGCCTATCATTTGATTAGGAATTAGTTGAATATTTTATTATTTTGCAATTTTAGCTCTCACTGTTTGAAATTCTGAAGAAAAAAAGCAAATCCAATAGTCATTTCAGTAAAATCTGGAATAAATATTATACAAAATCCAAATTATCACTTCCATTTTCGTTTTTGATTTCCAAAAATATTGTTTTACTTAATATGTTTTATTTCTTGAAATTTATTTGTAGAAAGTAGCACAAGAAATGGTGCGCGCCGTATTTATGATGGCAACAAGGAATGATTTTGAGCGGGCTGATATCGATAAATTGGAAAAAATGATGAAAATTTTGATACAGCGATGGTTAAGACAAAATGATACCGAAGACGATGTTAGCTTTTCATCAGTTCTTAAGTTTTAAAATTTATTTTCCAAAAAGTTTTTCTTATAGTTGCTCTATTGAAACATATAGGAAATATGGATTGGAAATGTGGATCTGGTGGTTTATCAATAAGCTGAATTTTTTTTTTGGGCGATTTACAAAGATTGAAATCCTTAATTGTCATTTAAGAGGTTTTTTGTATGAGGTTATCTTGATGAAGTCAAAATTTATAAGTCATTAATTTTAGATAGTGGAAACAGTTTTACGGATAATGACACGATTTTCTGCTGATGGAAAAACTAAACAAATTATGTCAAAAGTATATTTCATTTTTACTTCAAATATGTTTTATGGTAAATTATATGCGACAAATTGTTAAAATTTTGGCAAATTTTTGAACTGTTGATGAAGAAGTAAACATTGCATATAATTTGGAATAAATTAAAAATTTTGATAAGTTTCAATAATTCTGATTCTTTAAGTGGATGGTACATTATCCGGACGAGTTGCTCGAAACATTTGTACGATGGATGGAGTTAGTTTTTCACGTTTTCTTTTTATGAGGAGAAATTGCTCCTTTTGAAAGTAATATCGAGAATTTTACGGAAACGATTACTTGATACAGTTGGATTATCAATATTTCTAAATGTTTCACTTTTTCTGATAATGAACTGTTTATTAAGGATTTTGTCTATTATTTTATACTTCCAAATCGCGTAGATCATCCTGTCATGATTATTATGATTTGCTAAAATAACAATGATATTAGCGATCATCACGGACTGAAATATTCTGTTTTTGTTTAAACTTACATAATTAATTAGGTATTAGCATTTATTTAGAGTTAAATCGTACACACATTTAACAAGGAATTTTCAGTCCTGCACAAAAATCTTGTAAATATGCTTTGAATATCGTTCACTCACTGGTAGGAATGGTGGAACGACATCGATATGGAAAAGATATTAAAGAACAAGTAAGTCTTATTCACTCATTTCTTAATTACTAATATTAACTTCAACTATCATATAAGTTTACTTACGTAAGTACTTCTTGGTTGTTTGTACTTTAAATTTGGTAAGCCTGATAGACTTAATCAAGTTTTTATTTTTCTATTCACTTGAAAATTTGTATTTTTTCAAACTTTTCATGTAAATCATTTTCTCATTATTTGAGATTCTCGCTCGTACCACAAGCGTGATGAAAGAAATGGACGAAAAGGGTGATCAGTATTTCATTAATACTTATAAATCGAAACAATATGTTTTTGATCTTGTTCGACGCGTTTTCAATGGTAGCGATACGTGGAGGGTTAGTAAGCGTAACATTTTGCATTTGAATAATTATTAATTGTGATATAAATGGCTTCTCTAATTTAATAAAATCTTCGAAATTAAATCGTTCAATCAAATAGTCTCCATTGTGTGGAAAATTTTCATTAATTTTCCAGTCGATTTATTAATAATTTAAGCCATTTGAATGAATCATTTAGTATCCTTATGGTACCATTAAGAGATTTACCTCATGCCTTTTTTTTTCTTTTCAAATAATATAAAGAAACAAATGTTTTAATTCTTATTCAGATTATAAAATTAAGAGAGAAAAAAAGAAAGTAAAATTACAGCAATCATTCGAATCGAAAGGTGGCATTCAACTTTTGCTACGATTATTGAAGAAAGAAGGGAATGAATCGGTGGTATATAGGATAGCTCGGGCTATTTTCGCAATGGTTTGCTCAACTGATCTTTCCTACGCTAAGAAATTTGTTCAACTTGATGGAGTCAAGGTAAATGTGGCATTTACAATGATAAGGAAAGAACAGAGTGTAACAATGCCAACAGATATTAAGTAATTTCAATCGTAAAATCAACAAACTGAATGATTTGTGATGTGTTATTTGCAAAGGAAATTGATATAATTAATGTTTGCAATTAAATTCTACTAATTTATAAAAAGAATTGGATTCCTGAGTTCATTATTCGAATAAATTAATTTGTTTGATGCAAGCAAAGGATTTTCAATTTCTAGTTTACGATTTTAATATTTCAGATCATATCATATCTTTTGGCAAATCCAAATTGCTCCGAACGTGTCGCTCTTGACGTAATGCTTTGCTTAAGAGTAGTTAGCGATGTAGATGGTGTAAGAAATGCTGACCTACGTGAAACAATTAGTCGGACACTCAGTATGATGGGTATTTTTCGTAATAATCCGTATTTCTTACATGTTGGTTTCGATTTCCTCGGAAATATATCTGCAACTTGCAATGGTAGTTCTAATGCTAATAAGGTACTTTATTACGTCTAATTGATTATACATATTGAAAACACTACTTCTTACAGGAACTTATTGGTGATTATCTACAAATGGCAATAATTTGAAAATTAGTATTTTTTCGGAAGTCTTACGTAATTACGAAGTTTCTTCTAATTAAATTTCAGGATTTCATAGCTGATTGTGGTATTATTGAAGGAACGATCAATTTGTTGCAAGCTTACTACAAAAGACGCGATGAAGCTGTAGTAAAAAATTTAATTTCTTCAATGCTGTGGTCTTTACATGTCTTTACGGGTGGTTGTTCTTCACCGGAACGTAATATCAGTGTCAGAAAACGAGTAAATATAATTTTCATTATTCGAGTAGCTATTTAATCTCAATATTTTTAATGACAAAATTTTGCGAAAATTTGAAAAGGATCCAAAAATTGATACGATTACAGTTGATGAGCAGATAGGCAGGCATACATTTCTATGCTTATGTAGTTTAAAAGAAATTTTAATTAATTTATTAATTAGATTAGTCTCAAAATTATCAAAAAAAGTTGAACGTACTATTAATATCTAATGTTTCAGTTGATAACATTTGAAGGAGCTCCAAGTTTACTTCTACACGAACTTGCTCATCCTGTTGATCTCAGTTCACGTTTACATGTAATGAGCGTAAGTCCTTATTTTTGGTTATATCAATAATGCTACTGAAATATCTTTTATCAGTTTTGGTATTGATTTATTTATTGTTTATTCATTCACTAGATATATATATAATAGGAATAATGGGTGTGCTTTTTTTATTTCATTGCACACATCTGAGGATATGTGAAATACCATTATAATTCTTATCAATATTACTAAAACACAGATGAGGATAAGATTATCAACTTTAGGAAAAAAATAAATTTCTAGTTATTCGCGCGACTGGTAGATGCAGATCAATTGAATCATCCTCCGATATTGTTTAATATCAGCGTTGATAACAATTCCTTAACTGATGTCTTATTTGAAATTATCGCCACAACTGCAAATACTATAGAGGTGTGATTTTTTTTCCCCCTATATCTTAAGGACGATGTATTTATTTATTCAGCTAATAAGATGCTAACATCATGCTATGGGTAAATATGTAATAAAATTCGGAACATTGATCTTAATTGCTCAATTCGATTTATTGTTTTTTTAATATTAATCAAAGCATACTTATTCCATTGGTACCTTCACTTTATTCAAATTTGTAAGGAAAAAAAATACAGAATCAATGCATAGTTTTAGAACTGAATCTTACTTACAGAATGATGAGAAAGGAAATCCTCAAAAGAAATTAATAATTCAAAAGGCATACAGTCTACTCGTTTCTCTATCAAACTGTAATACCAACTTTGGCAATGCTATTCGATATTCATGGTGCATTTAATGTGTTTTTTTATCACATAATTGATTATAAAAACAGCAAAAACAGTAATTATTCAATGATGGGAAGATTACCGTCTTAAATAGAATTAGCATTAATTGAAGCGATTTTCTCTCGACGCTTATCAATCATTTTTCATGCATTTGGTTCCATGATATATAAATTTTAATTTGGAATTTTACTCAGTTTTAACATTTTTCATTCCACAAGTAAAGAATTCCTATAAGAAAACTCGAATGAATTTAACTTTTTTCGTCTTTATAAAATTTTATAATTACAATTCCTTATCTCTTACATTTTTCTGAATCCGATATTGGTATGAATTAATGGATTTTAGCAGTTCGTATCAGATTTGGGATTTATTATTGGGTTGTCAAGATGCAGATGTTGTCAAGAGTACCATTGATTTCCTGATGTTCGTTATTAAGGATGAAGCTGTCCGTGAGCAGCTTTCCAAAGATTGCACTCTGGTGGAAGCTGTACGTAGTTTAACAATTCAAATGAATGAGAATGGCAAGTTTTAAGCATATTTGAAAGTTAATGTTAATTAGAAATTTAAACAGTTGGATTTGGAATTGAAATATAAATTTAGATTTTATTAACAGTTTTAATGAGTTAATTTTTCTCATATTTCGACCATTTCAGGTTCAGCAGCTCAATTTTTATTGTTCCATTTAACAACCGAATCCGATACTATGGTCTCGTTCACACCAATCCTGTGATTTTCCCAAAGTTTTTGAAATTTTCATACTTTCTAGTAATTTTAAGTTAGCAAAATTACTTTCGATTAGCAATTTCGATTCTGAATGAAGTTTTTTGATCGCTTCTCTTACTTTGTTTTCTTTTAATGTCATGCAAATGGCTGGAAATAGAGAAAACATTGAATATTGCATAAATTATTCAGCAGACGAATTTTTAGGGAAAATATTGTCCATATATTCTATAATAGTTCCTTGGAAAGATAGTTGATTACGGAGTATTTAGATCATGTTGAAAATGCGATCCAAAATATGATTACGAATCCGTGTTTTGCATAATAATAAGCAATATCACTCTCTTTTTTTGATGGAATTTATTGATTCATTAATTTCTTACCTTTCAATGGAATGAAAACGATTTGATTGTTCATCATTCCTAATGCTGACGTACAACTAAAATATGACATGTGTTATATTACAAAACATCGCGTGTTGTTATTTATGTTTTCTATTTATAAATAATAAAGTGATCGATTGTTCATTTAATCATAAAAGCTGTTGTGGTACGTGTGTCCTTGTTTATTACTTTCGCGTTGATTGTAATGAAACTTATTACTTTCTTATGTATTATAATTCATTTCTTGTCATTTTTCTTTTTTAAATACTTTTAAACAATTAATGTATGAGACGTTGCTTTATGCATTTATAAAACATGTCGAAAAAGGAATGAATGGATAGATCGTTTTGTTGTATGAATATAAAATCAGCGGGAATCCAAGAAATTATATCAAATTGTCATTTCTGCTTTTTGATTCCAATTTTCGCTTGGTTTCTTTCATTTATTTAGATGGTTAAGAGAAGAATGAGAAAAGGCATATGCGTAGAAGAAATGTTGAAAGTGATGTGAATGGATTCGAGATGGAGGATGAACAGCATCTTTCCACCAATAATAAATTGCAGTGGGGCTTTATGAAAAGTTCGACCAGCTAATGAAGAAATTTGAACTTAATTGGAAATTGAAAGTTTTAACTGCTAATTAAATTCCAAATTTGATGTTCTGATGAATATTATTAGCATAGCGATTGTTAGGACCTAAACTTCTTCATTGAAATCATCTGAAAGAATATCTTCTCCAGATGATTTCAATGAAGAAATTTTTGTAACTGAAAAACTGAAATTCCGAAGATATTTTTCTGTTCTTCGATGTTATTCATTCGCTAGTCACACTGATTAGTCTGCTTATTTCAGTCGCTTTGGATTATTCAAAAGATCTTTATCAAGGTGATGCATAAAACTGCTTACAGTACCTCTTTTTGCAAAACTTAATGGAAAAAAGTCTCATTTGCTAATAATATCTAAAAAATCTTTTTTGAACTACTACCAACCAGTCTTTGTATATGCTGAAGTTCGAAAGAAAATGATTATTCGAAATGGATTTAAATAAATTTCAACTTCGCTTGTTATTTGTACTTAATGTATTATGTATATATTTATTACTCTTACAATTCCTGAGAGTACTTTGATAGCCTAAAATATAAAAAAAAGAAAATATTGGTATTAATATTAAATTTTATCAAAGCCGAAGCATTTCCAAACTAAAACTTTTAACAAAGCTTTTTGATAATATCTCAAAGAAGCACTTAAAATAACTATCTTCTTTGTTAATCTATCATGATCAAAAGCAATCTATCCATTTTTCTCGGGAATATTTTGTGATAAGTCATGCAAAGAATGAAATAGTGCAGGGAATGAAAAATGTTAGATATTTTAACTTCTAACTGGTTTTCTAAAGCCCAAACCTATAATATGGTATGATACGGCAAACAATGGAATACGAATTTGATTTATGACTAGGTTTGAAAATGTGAATTACGAAAAATAGTAAGGATATTTCGATTTGTTTGAGATCTTTCAATTCCTCTGAGTAGTATGATCGTTTAGTGTATTTGATCTATCGATTGGTTTTAATTGATGAAGAAAATGAACCGAATGTTCATTGAGACTCAATTTAGCGGTTCGATAACCTTCACCAAATTGCTTCTATTGAGATATTTTGCTTTTTAAGGTAAAAAAAAAGTATGGTCACTTTTACTGAGATCCAATTAATTTAGCCTTCAGCCATCATATTGACGCCATGGGCCACTTCTGGAAAATTTTAAGAATATTCGGATACAAAGGCACATAATTGATGTACTGAAAAAGCTAATTCATTATTAAAAAAAAAAAAAGAAAATAAAAGTTTGAATTAATAAAGATTTAATAGCAGGAAAAAACAATATAGTACTACAATGTTGAAAGAAAAGAAGAAGCAGGAGTGATATTGTAACAATGTAATGATCTATCACTTGAAGTAACAACGAAATAATTTTTAATTGATGTAACTGATAATTGTCAAAATATTCTCAGATGATTAGATAGATAATACTTCAAATAAATAATATTTGATCATAAAAAAGCAAAATAAGAGAAGTTCAAAAGAGATTTACTGAATTCATATTTTGAAGTTATATTTATTTTGGCCATGTAGTACTGGTACAAAATACCTAAGTCTCACAATTCTCACTTACTGTCTACAGTAAAACTCAAAACATTAATAGTGACTTGCTGATACAATAATATAAGCTATCAATGATATAGAGGTATTTGACACTTCTTCATATATACATGCACACTTTATGTAAATATTAAAATCAGCAGAATGAATTTTAGCTTTAGATTTAAGAATTTTATGATATAAATCAGTGGTTGGTAAATAACTTTCATACGATACTGTGATGCTAAAATGTTTATATTCGGAAAAAAGAAGTAATTGCTTTTAAAATTCCTCCAACTCAAATTTAAATTTATAATTAAAGTGAATTTTTATAATTAATAAACTAATGCGATGTGTTTATTTGATACACAAATTGATTATTCAACATATTCGAATAATTATCAATTGTATAATTTGACCTATTTTATTCAATTTTTTTGCTTGTTTCCTTTTTCCTGCTAATAAATCTATAAATAATTTCATTCAAAATATTTCATTTGATAGCAACACTATTTAGTGTAGGAAAAACGAAACAATTTTAGCATAAATTATATCCAAATAATCAAATTGTTGTATTTTAGGAAATTTTCTTCCATGATCCACCACTTACAATAAGTATAAATGAATGTCATGATGTGATTTTTAATTCTCGTTTTTGTCTCCGATTTCCCAACTTCAACATAAATAAGTGGAACTAATTAACATATCTAATGTAATTCTCATCTTTGTTGGGATTCCCCTGCCTTATCTTCAATAGTGAAAAATCGCAGATTCCTGTAAGTGTTCTGGTCTTATAACAACGCCCATGATTCATGCCTAGAATACTGTAAAAATCAGAAAAGTAATGTTATCTGCCATTGCACTTATTTAACTTATCAACTCGGTTTTACTTTGCGGTTCTTTTCTCATTTTTTACCATTAATTCCTCTCTCTTTCATTACTCACATAACAGCCTTAGTACCATATTTGAGTTTATAATACCGGTGTATTGTCCATATCCAGTCCATCAATAAAACTTTCCCATAACTAATTTTTTCTTTTGCGATATTTAGTGCTATCGATGAATAATTGAGTGATAATTATTTTATCACTGCTAGCGATACGTTTATCTTGATAAAAAACAGTCCGGTTACATAAATCAAGAAAATTTCTGAATCAAAACGAAAAATGTTCGTTAAAGAAATTTTTGAAGATAAAGCTGTAGGTGTCGGGAAAACCGAAATTAATTCCTTACTAAAACTAATTATTATGGAAAATTATATAATCAAATTGTTAAAAATTTGTAAGATTTTCTAGTGAATCGTCATCTGCAAAATTATTTCTCATTCTGTGCCTGTCTCATGCTAATTTACAACAATATCTAAAGTTTCCATTTACAGCTGATAAAGTCATTTAATCTTGCGCTTGTATATCCATAACCATCTTTGTATTCAATTAAACTGTCGAAACATTTTTTTCTTTGTGAACATTTCTTTTCTTACAATTATTTTAGCATCAATTGTATTATATTCCAACACGCCCAATTCTTAACATTTAAAATACCCCCACTAAATTCTAAAAAAAAAAAAAAAAAAAAACACTTTTCCATTCTTCATTCTTTTCGAATTGGTTTCGTTCTGACTCGACGATCTTAAGCTACGTTACTCCTATCCAAGCTCCCAACCTATTTTTCACTAAAAACCCAACCGACATCATCCAATTTACTTCACTACATGTTTGATTTTTTACTATACTGTCAATTATACATTTTTCGATTACTACTGCTGCGAATAAAGGAATTAATATAAATCTGTTCCTTCCACAGCTCAATCCAAATTTCAGACCTTTCATAACATTAGGTAACTCTATTCTAATCAAAAAGATATTCTCTGAGTTTAAAGGAAAAATATTAGAAAAAACTAAATGAAGATACCATTAAAATAAAGATATTGATTACTCTCACCTTTAACTTCAATCCAATCCAAAATATCTAAAGCTTTGTTTTTGTTACAATTAGGTAACTTTAAAAAGAATTGCGTCATTAATTTGATAACAGACATTAAATTGTAGATTTCAATAATATTCAAAGGTAAGACAGTGTACAGTGAAACAGTATCATCAGTCTGTGTTTATTGAAATTTCTGAGTCTTGCATCATAATTTTTTATCCAAGACTGAAAAATTTGTTTCATTATCAATCCTACTTATTAAAGTTAGTATAGAATTAATGTAGATTCAATTTTAAAATATTTCGACTTATTGGAAACGGCTCATTGAAAGGTTTAATGATCGATGAAACAACTTCTCAATCAGATTCTCATCAACAACTTCTTTGTAACATGAATATTATTAATTTGCTACTTTGCCAATGATCATGATTCAAAACATCATATCAACAATTAATTTAAAATTTATTGTTCTTAAAAACTTGAAATTTCTAAACTAATTCTTTCCATATATTCTTGTATAAGATGAATAATTATTAAAAGTTCATGATATATTTCTTTTTTTTTTTTTTTTATTTTGAGCATTTCCAGAATATTTACTTAAACTCAAATGACATAATCACATCTGAAAATACTGGTTAGGAATTTCATCGAAATATTTCCAAAGTTTGAATATACTCATATCTATAAATAAAATTTGCACAGTTGAATACATATTTTGAAGAGCGGCTCCTCGTCAAAACATTGAAGATTTTTACACATCAAAGAAATTAAAAATATGGAGCTTTTTTCTGAGAATAAATCGATTCCATCATTCATAGACAAAATATTAATGACATTTGGATTTTTTTTTTTAGAAAAATTTTACAGAATTAGCATCGTTTTTTCAATTTCATCAATTCATTTTATTTGGAGAACTACTAGAAAAAGTATGGAAAGCTACAGAAGAAAACTGCAGAAAGAAAAAAAAACAGAAAAAAATTATAGAAAGTAAATTCTGATTTTAACAAGCAGTTCATAATTATACATGCATAAATTGAAGTGCGCACAGTTTTTCAGAACAATCTTGAAGATTACTTTAAAATATATTCATACTAATTATCAATACACATTATGGTAAAAACAAATGATTACAATATGGTGGTATAAAGAAGTTTTCTAAGAAACGAAACTGACAATTTCAAGAAGCATATAATCATAATTTTGTTAATTCAATCATGCGAATATTTTTTCTTTCCATTTGAAGTGTTTAATTTTGAATTTGTAATCTTTTACATCCGGCACTTTGGGATTTCATTATATTTAAAAATATTATTTATTTATTTTCTGAATTTGAATAAATTATTAAGTTAAATCATTGATGATGCAGCATAAGTAATTGTAATTGTATCATGGGATAGTTAGAAAACTATTATTAATTGAAACAATTCATAGGTAAAAAAAGCACTTCAATATTTTCGAAACTGTCTCCAATATTTTTTTATTTCTCGATAAGTAAAATGCTCTTTTTACTCGCTATTTGAAACTTCTTTTCCGAGACAGTTCATCAAAAGTTTGATGATTGCGTCAGTACTGTTTTGAGTTAATCGAGCCGATTTTTGACAGAAGACGTATTCTCATAAAGAAATCGATATTTTTTCACTTATTAAAAAAACTGTCATTCTCACATTTCGTTTTAAACTTACATTTCTACAATCAATTTCTTCGTTCATTACTCTGCTATCATTCATCGATTACTATTTATCTACTGTAAAATATTAAATATTTTTATTTATTCAAAAAATCGCTGAATAATTTTCATCTGAAATTTGGAAGCTGAAATGCTTGTTGACATTTTGAAAAACAAAAAATATTGCAGGAATTTTTTAATAAAGCTTTCGAAATCTTTGCCAAAATGGAAAAATATATTCCGATATGACACCGTTAGTCAATTATCTACTGCTTGATAAACAATAATATGGCATAGGATCTGTCTTACTGAGAACTTTATTTCTTATTTCAGCAGCCATTTCTGAAGAACATCTGTAAAGAAAATAGTTCCAATCGATAAGTATATTGGTCAAAAAACACTGTCCATTGTACTTCCATGTGATCTCTTAATATTTCTCGAGTATCCACTAAATGATAATAATTTCAATCCTTCATTTCTTTCTATTATTCCGATACAGTGAGTTATTTGATTTCAATAATTAATTCATGAAATTTTATTTAATTTCCTTACACACAATCTCAATCAAAATGTTTTTCAATCCTAAATTGCAAAAAGTTTCCATTTTCTTGAGAATTTAATTATGAAACGTTTGTTAATATATTAGTAGCAATTCTTTGAATAGTAACAAAGCAAAGGTTATTTTAATTCATTCATTTCTGTACCAGTTTGTCTTGCCAAATAACATAGTTCTACCTTATTTTTATTAATTATTTTATTACTGTGATGAAATTTGAGAAATCCGCAAGTACATTTAATTTCTTTTCAGACAGTCTTCCGAACAACTTCACATTTGATCTAACCAGCCATCATGTCCAATGATTAAATTTCAAACCTTTACTTCTCTCCATGAAATAAAAATGAATCAGTAATTTGAATCTACTAATTCCTTCACTAATGCATCTAATATAATTTATTATTTGCATTTTTTGTGGTGTCATGTTGAGCGATGGAATAATATTGTTCTAATTAATCATTGATATGAATGAAACATAAATACACATCGCAACATTGCCATGAAAGATATTCTTTTCAAATATAAAATTCAACAAGCAATGCAAATTAACCGCTGGTGATTGGCTTGTCGATTGTACAGTCGATGATCGATTCATCATATTAATCATATAGGATTTTTTAAATTCAATTTAAATGATTCCCTATCCCTCATCAGTCTATCTTTAATCTTCTCTCCTCCTTTAAAATTACTCCAAATATGCTCACCTACATATTACCCTTAATTAAAATAGATTCCTCTTTAACTGGTTTCTTTGTTTCTTTGAAAATGTCCGCAAATTGCTTCGCACCTGGTTGAAAAAAAAGATATTGTACGAAAGCTTGCTAGAGAAACTGGTGAAAAGATGAGATCGGAGTGTGAACAGCTGGTTGGCGATATTTCAGTTTCGAGAATTTCATGGATTCGCGAACTTAGTGTTTACTAGATGATCTCGCTACTACTAATCTACACGAAATGAAATTCGATCTTTTCAGTTATAATTTGATAAAAATTTTTTTTTTAGTAATTACATCAAGAAGATGTGCTTTAGAAGATGAGCATAAATTACACCTTGCACATCTTTTTGATGCACATCAAGAAGATGTGCAGGGTGTAATTTATGCTATTAAAATGATAAAAAGATTAGATAATCAAATCAATGATATGCTTGAAATAAATTTCAGACAATCGTTGACTGGCTTTTCTGTTAAAATGTTAAAACTGCGCATGGCATTGTTAATAACTGTCTTCGGAACAGCAACAATATTTCTGACTGGAGGAATTGCATCTCATCATTTATCTTTGATGAGGGTTAGAGCTATAAGAATATTTTGCCAAAGAAAAGTATGAATGATGAAAGTCTTGTAAAAGATTCTAAGGCGAAGATGGAAAAATTTCGTCAAATTCTGGAAATTGGATAATTTATTAGGACTTTTGCTTCCAGAATATGGAAATGAACGAAAGTGAAACACAGCAGAAATCATTGGATATGAAAAATACCTGTATTACAGCACAACGATTAAACAGTGCTACTATTACAGTAGGTATAAGGATGAAATAACGATTTCAGATGTTTCATAATAAAATACTTGCATAATTATTATTCTAATTCATATTTAAAAATAATCGAATGCAGTAATGATTTTAGAAATTTTGTAGAACCAACAATCCCGAGGATAGACATACGTCTAGATAAAAGAAAATTTAAATTATACGATTTCAGTAATTATTAAAAATATTGATAGGTCAAAGGACACAGCATTCAACTCATCCGAAATAAACGAAACGCAACGAAACATTTAAATGTATTCGTCGTTTTGCATTCCCATGTTGACCCTGGATGGCTGCACACGTTTGAAGAATATTACAGTACTTCGGATCATTCGGTACTAAGAAGTTACAATCGTATATAAATCAGTTATGCTCTCACACAAAGTTGTGATGATTTCATTGTTTAAAAATAATTGATATTACCTAGTTGCCTAGGATTCAATTTAAAAACTAAAAATTAATTACTTGAAACTGTTTAGTTTAAGCTTAATTTTTGATAATAACTTTAGCTTGATAATCTAAATTTTATACTTCAGGTCCGAAAAATTATGAATAATGTAGTGAACTCACTCAGAAAACATCCTAAGCTAAGATTTATCTGGTCTGAAATGTCATTCTTGGAAAGATGGTGGTCTGAAGCCAATACTACTTATCGGAAATATTTTAAAAGGTTGCCTGATACTTTTTATATTCATTTTTTCAAAAAATGAATATAAAAAGCGGTGAAATACCTATTTTCAATTAAGTAATCGAACTTTTGCAGCTTAGTAGAGGAAGGTCGCTTGGAAATCAGCGGTGGCAATTGGGTGATGAATGATGAAGCAACACCGTATTTCTGGGAAGCTATTGAAAATATCATTGTTGGACATCAGTATGTAAAGGAGACATTGAACATTACACCAACGACCTCATGGTATTTCTCTTTCTTGGAAAAATTCTTGAAATTTTCACTCTTCTTATCATTACTTTTGACAACGGCGCCATTGTGGAAATTTTTTTTGAAATCTTCGTTAATAAACATTTTTACGCAATGCAAACGAATGGATTTTGTCATAATATTGAAACCAAATAATATTAAAATATAGCAATATTGATTTATGCCATTACTGAGCTAAGAGGAATTTTTAATCAGTGTGGCGAACAAAAATGCAAAGAATGCAACCACTAACTTCGTCAGTTTAATCACAATTTTGAACTATACTTTTAAAAGATATAATGAATGAAATGAAGGAAAGCAATATTGTAAGATATGGATAGAGAAGTACACTTTAGACAGGTCAGGAATACAGGTCAGTGGATCCATTCGGTCATGGGCTCATGATGCCATATCTGATGATGCTAGCCGGTGTTGACCAGATGGTGATAGGTCGAATCAATACAGATATCAAAAATCTGCTGAAGCAGCATCATCATCTACACTTCCGTTGGGCACAAACCTGGGATTGGGTAAAAATTATAATTTGCTTTCTTGTAATCCTAGAAGAAGTGAAGGAATAGAAATGTGCGGTTCCATTTTTCCGAGCAGACCGGTCAAGCATTAGATTGCGCCAATGATCAAGTTAGAATTAACATATTCGACTTATTATTGATATTTCGAGAACTCTTCATGTTGGCGTGTTGCAGCAACTTTGCTGGGCTCCATTTGTGAACGTATTGCCAAATCTATATTACACAGTGAGTAGTGCTTGTGGAACGAATGAATCGATTTGTTGCCAATTCGATGTTTCCAAGACATCTCGTTCATACTGCAGTGAGCGGGCTCGGGTTGACAATGGCCAGCAAATTGCGTTTTAGTACGTTCTGTTGTTGCTAGAATGCAATCAATAAATTATTTGAATCAAAGAACAGAGAATTCCCAAAAATCGAATGAAATTGAAATAGTAATTGCAGCGGTGAACGGATGGCAAATCAATATCGCACGCTTCAAACATTCTATAATTCTGATGCTGTTTTAGTAGCTGCAGGCGATGATTTCCTCTATTCACATTCTGATGATTTAGAAATAGTTCATCGTACTTATAGTGCGTTATTCAAATATATCAACAGAAATTATGATCGCTTTAACATGAAGGTTAGGTATTTAGCGCAAAATAGCCGTTTTGAAATATTAGATTTGTCTGCAAATTGCTTATTGTCTAAATGCATCAATATTCACTGGAAATACCAGCAAGGGAGACATAAAGCAAACTGATCAATTACACAGCAGTCTATTTATTGCTAATCCAATTACTGATTAATTACGATTATTGCTAGAGCAGTTACTAATTAGTTGAGCGCATTTCTTAAAGTCAGTCGAACTTTAAGGTGCAATTCGGTACAGTAGCGAGCTACTTTAATGCACTGAAAAGAGGTACCAAAAGAGGAGCACCTGTACTTGATGGAGATTTCTTCCCATACATGGATAATGCATTCAACAGCGCACCTTTCTGGACCGGCTTCTATAATCATCGAGCATATTTTAAGCGTTTTGAAAGAATTATTCAAGTACACAATTTTCAAGCTCTTCCGAATTAACTCATTTATTTTGACATCTCACAGGAAACAATAGGAACAAAAATTACGAGAAGGCATATATTAAATCTAGACAAATATTATTTCATTAAATGAAACTAATTTCCGAACTGAAATTAAAGAGAGAACTTCGTTTGGCAGATTTACTAAGTGTCACAATTCGAGAATATCCCAACAGTGATTTGGAAACGGCACGCAGAAATTTGGCACTTAGTATACATCATGATGCAATCACGGGTACCAGTAAACGTCACGTCATGGATGATTACTTATTAAGGTGAGATAACAGAAATGATTTACTGCTTGGAGCATCGCAGGTTATTTATCAGTTATTGAGATATCTTTGGCCATCAGTGATCGAGGTACTGTTAACGAACAGTGGCTTGGCCATCAGTGATCGAGACATTTTAATTGAGATTGGTCGTCTATCAGTGATTAAGGGTTTTTATTGCCATCAGTGAGGCATTAATACTCAGCTTCAGATTACGGTCAGCTTTGTATACGACATTGAGGGAACAAGAAAGATTGTTGAACATTTCCGATAATACTTTCACAACAATTGTAAGCTCACCTCATTCTTCCTGCAATCAGTAATTTCTCAATTTTAGTTTCATTTTTCAGTATTCAAAAAAAAAAAAAAAAAAAAATGAAATTTCAGTTCGTCAATGTGTCTGTGAAAACGAAAGGAATGTATTTACCACGCAGAACTCTTTTGTTTGTCGATGATATCGAAAGGTATTCAAAAATACCAATTCAAATAATTACTACTTTTTAATTTAAAAAATCTAATAATTGTAAGAGAATCAAAGTTACTGCAGTGGCCAGGAAACTATTAGTAGCCGCAAAGTAAAATGAAAGTTTGCTGTCTCATCTCAACAAACCTTTTTTTACTTTTGTTAAATAGGAAATTCCTCCTGATAAATACTGTCATTTAAAAATTTTTAAATTCATGCCTCACATATGATGGACGTTATAGATTTCATTTCTATTAATTCCGCCATAAAAGATTAAAAAAGAAATGTGACTGTTATGAAGCTATAATAAATAGAACCTATTGGGTGATCATTAATTCGTTTTATCTTCGAAATTTTAATTTTTCAGTTACAAAATCCAAATTGTGAATCAGAAAGCATTCTCAACGATAGAATTTATTAAATTGAATATATCTTCTTCGTTTGTTACTGTAACACATGACGGTGAATTATTAACAACGCAAATAGTACCTTTATTGAACCAAGTCGATCTTTTCGAAGTAAATTTAAAATTATTTTAGGCAAATATTTCTTTCAAATTTGCCAAAATTTGAAACTTTCTAATCTTTTCGTAACTTTAAATTTTCGATCCAATAAAGTTATAAATTTCCTCTCTAGTTAATTCTCATTAAATATCTTTTCAGTTGTCATTTTTTGTACCACTTATTTCATTTTCACGAACAGTTATTATTATACAGTTGGACAAAAATCATTCTAATTTAACAACTACTAATTTCATCGGGAAAATATGCAGGCATACTTGTTTTAAACTATTCAATTCAAAATACATAAGTTTGCCTTCATTCTCTATCAATACTAAGAAACTTATGTTTAAATGCTTATGTTTATCCAAACTTAAATCATAGTAATGTCAATATCTTTGAAAAATTACAATCAAAATTTTTTAGATTAGGAATTTTTTTTCAGCCCAAAAATGGCGCATTCAAATGACACTGTTATATTAAAGAATCGATTTTTCACCATTCATTGGAATATGAACAGTAATGGAAGTCATCGGGTCAGCTATTTCAAATTCGTAAAAATTCATTTTGAAATATGAAATATGTTAGAAGGAAGCGATTCTGCATCTCTTCATGGAACGAAAATGAAATTATTGTCAGCTTCCATTCATTCTCTTATTTCTTTATCGATCTGAATCGAATATCACAAGGACTTAAATTAAACTGACATGAAAGTCTGATAGAATCAGGAAGTAAGAGATCTGAAAGCATAATTTATTACAGTAGCACTGAACAAGTTCCTTCTTTTCAGTTCCTTTACAATGATGGAAGCATGGACACAAACTTTGGTTTTTTTTTTAATCAGGTCGCCGACTCCGGTGGTGCATATACTATGGTGTCAGAGTTACCATTTCAGGTCATTTTACTCTTTCCAGATCAAAATTATATATACAAAATATGCTTATTTATTTATTTATTATTTTCTTATTTAAATTATTCAGGAATTCATTCGTCCATAATGTGCATCCTATATTTATTATTTCGTAAATTTATTCAGCAATAATTTTGTTAATGTTATTTGTTTATTTGTTTTGTTAAAGCTAGTAATTTTTCTGTAATACTGCAGAATATCAGAAATGAAAATCACTCACCAGCGGTTGTTGTCCAAGGCCCGATTTATTCAAGCATTTGGCAGCAATTATCTCCTCAGTTAGCTTACCGTATCACGGTTATCAATTCGACGGATGATTCAGCTCGATCTTTTCAAATTGATGTCTTCACGGATGTCAGTTCAATGCCTGGCCACACGTTCTTTATGAATCTGAACACCAGTATCCGAAATGGCGCCTATTTCTATACTGATGTAAACGGACTGCACTTAATAGATCGGAAGTTAGTAAATACCTTGCTAAAGAAAGGCATAAATTCAAAAAGCATGTATGTTGCACTTGACACTGCTAATTTCCCACAATAATTTCTACCTTTTGACCGATATTATTACCTTCTAATAATTTTGCTAATCAATGCCAAATAATGAGGATTTTCTGTTTCGCAGATATGATAAAAGGATGAAATTCGAAGCAAACATTTATCCGATGATCACTGAAACAATGATAGAAGATGATAAACTTCGCTGTACCATTCTTGGAGCTCAGTCGACCGGTGTTACTTCCAAACAGGGTGTGCTTACCCTGATGATCGACCGAGAAATGCATAATGATGATGGGAAAGGTTTAGGATATTACGATGCTAGTGAGGTCCAGAATTTGTTCTACTAATCAACAGTGCCATTTATTATTTCCCGAATCATAATTAACCGATGATTTTCTAACTTTCAGAGCCATCCATCACATCTCAAATATCGGATTATTTTCGAAGCAAGAGTATCACAAAGGGATAATTTTGATGGCGGTGAGAAAATGGTTTACGAAAAAGAATCAGGAAATGACAGTTTGCCAATAAAAACGAGCACTTTATATCATTCACAGCTTGTGCAACAAAACCTTGAGGAATTGCTTTATCCAGCTGCTCTTTTCTCATCATCAAATACCAATTCAACCGGTGATAACACTTTTTGTTTTATGAATTTATCATTTTATTTATCATTACGCTAAAGTGACTGTTGTTGTCAATGATTACCAGAGAACTATCAGCACATAATACCATAGTTATATCTAATAACCAATCAAACTTTTCTCGAATACTTAAGTAATACTTTAATCTCAATCCAACTCCTATCATTTTGCAACTTTAGTTTTTTTCGCCAATTGCTATTTCCATTGACCTATTTTCTATCACTTAATAATCCCTTCATTATCATTATTATCATAAACGCCATTGTACATTCCTTCATTTCGTGGTGTAAAATTTAGTCAAAGTGAGACTAAATAATTGCCAAACAAAGCCAACCTTAATCAAACATTATCTGGTTCGACAAATCAACGAATTTCGTTAGTTGAACTCTTAAGACAGATATAAAAATTGACATAACATACAAAATTTTAGTAAAGTTTAGTGATCAGTTTTAATTTGAAAAAAAACATGAATTAAAAAATAGATTTTGAAATAGAAATTTAATAATAAATGTTCAAATACCAATTTATAATGAGAATTTTCCACGCACTCTTAGCAATGCGCAAAGACTCCATTTTTATGCTGTTTCAGATATAATGTCATTATTGGTTGGTTTGCCATGCCTTCCTGATAACATTCAGCTTATCACTGCTCGATATATAGCACGAAAGACAGTGTTAATATCAATGCGTCAATTACCATTTGACTGTTCGGTGAAGGCTTATTGCAAGGGCAACAATGATCTGGTACAATTGGATCTGAAAATTTAATATAAAGTTTAAGCGATAAAAGAGAAAGAAAATTCAAGCATTTGGAATAAAATACAGTACCAATTGAGTGATAATAGCCTTAAAACGCTGCTGAGAATGTGTTTCGGTCAAGAATTAATTTGCTGTAGTTTGTATTATTGAAATTTATTGGAATCTATTGATTTACTGGAATCTTCGATTTCCTCAAATATTTAATGTTTGATAAATTATTATTCAGCAAATGTGGTAATCCTAAAGATGTCATCTGGTCATCTGATCTTAACTTTGTATCAAACTTCCCAAATCTCTTATTCTTTAGTTTAGCCATTCCTCAGTGATGCAATGATTCATTATGTTTTATTCAAATAATTAAAATTAATCGAAAATCTTAGAACTCAATTTCAGGATTTGATTCGTCAGTTCTTCTCATCATTCAACGGATCAGTTTATTTATCGAATTTAAGTGGTACCGAAAGAGGTAACCAAATCAAAGTTGAATTGATTCCATCGTATTTCATTCAACCACTTCATATTATTACATTCATTGTGCTGATTAACTGATTAATTAATATTCGGTTCGTTTATCGTTTTTCTTTTCTTTGTCGCAAAAGTTTTAGGCAACACTAATCGTGCAGCTGCATTTTCTTGTGCTAGTCAGTATGGTGAATCTGCGTACAATTTATAAGCCATAAAATTAGTTCTCAATAACTCCCATCTTTAGTTATGTTAAATTTAAATAAAATTTTTCAAGTCTGAAGGAAATTTATCACATATTTCCTCTACAATATTCTATACCAATCAGATAAGCAAGCATTTGAAAACCAGAGTACGATACTTGCAATGTCACATTTTTTATTTACTGAAAGTGTTATTAAAACTTCTTGTGGTAAAATAGAACGAAATAATAAATCTTTGCTTTTTATTTACAAGCATTTAGATCTCACAATTTAAATGAAAAATTGATCTCATTTTGGCCAAACAGCAATTTTAATAACGTTCGGTGGAGAAAGAATCAGATAATTTCAGATCGTTAATTTCATTAAAATTAATTTAATCGTTCAGATCAACCGTCATTCAGTGTTACTCATCATTCGGTAGTTCAAAAGCCCGTGAATCGGTATTTCGAAAGAAAATCTCATTCTCAACTACCAGACCGTTTCTTTTGTCCAATCTATCTTCTTCACACATGTGTACATTCTAACCAGCCACAAGTTTTTCTTGGTATATTGTAATTTGGTGTCAGTTTTGGTGCAACGTACTCCTCCCTTCTTGCAATGTCTAATTTCTTCTTTTTTATCTTTATTGCTAGAATGAATTTCCCGCTAATTGTTCGCATTTCTCGACCTGATATTTAACTTGCAAATTTATTTAGATATGCATGCAATGAATGCAATCAGATTCGAGGCAAAATCACTTTAATTCTATCAATGAAAGACTTAGTATTTGAAATTCTAACGTCAATCTGATGTGACAATAATAATGCATAATTTTGGATGAAATCATTTTGTCATTTTCGACTATATTAAACATTGTTAGATCACAAAATATTACTCAATATCTAGGAATTGCATCATAGATTGACTTGAAATGATATTAAATCGAAATTTCAGGAATATGACTTTTTGTCTCTTAAATTGCATAACACTATTATCTGATCGAATGAAATGATGCAATGCACTAAATCCATTGAAGCATATCTAAAAGTTAATTGGAAGAAAGCCTAAACATAAAAAGATAAGACTGCGTATTGATGGGATGTAACTATCATGTCATTCACTCTTTGGCGAAATATTTTTCAGTTGACTTATTGTAAATTATTGTTTGCAAGCTTCCAAGACCTCACTTTTAGGATGGCCTTCCGGAAACTTGGATGGTAATTTGAGTCTTTAATATTTCACTGATAATTACCAGTAATGTTTTAATGTTTCAAAATCACTCATAAATCTGAATTTATCACGATTTACCTGGAGTGTTTGTCCAGTTGTTAGATTTTCTGGACCGTTTTAGTTTGCTTGAATTTTAGCAATAAAAAAAAAAAATTATACCTGTTTCGAACTAGAAGCATCGACGAGGAAAGCTTGCAATATGTGTGGCGGATCTTTTCCAAGAGGTTGAAGAGAGCAGTTAAGATTGGTAGTTCTCTCTGACCTTAGGTAATTACGATCAAATTTCTCGAAGACTTTTTATGCAAAATCACAATAGCTTTTAAAAAGCTACAAAAACACTGTTTGAGAAATCATAATTAATACAACTTAATGATTGCAAAAATGAAGCAAGCATTTCGTCACAGAATTCTCACAGGGAAAATATCATTATCAATGTAATTTAATCGAGAATAAAAAGAGAAGCATGCTTTATGAGCTTTTTTTTTTCACAATGATTTTGCAAAAACAAAACAAAACAACTTTGGAGGATTTTATCAAAAGATTTTGCAGAAACTCAGCAAAACAAAGCCGGTTTAGTCGAAGATGTTCTTTATTACTTATTGCATCAATTTCAAACTATAAAAGAGAAGGTTTCCAGGTTTATCTTTCTTAGCATTAAGTTATTTCATGAATTTGCTTTTTTAGTGAATTTGCTTTTTTACTGAATTTTTTTTATAACAACGCCCGTATATAGGGCGTTGTTATAAATAAATGAATGATTTCTAAGAGCAAATGTACAAAAGCATGCAAGTATGAAAAAGGTTATTATGAACAGTAAATAAAACGAAAGAAAATAAACAAAATAAGCAAATAGGATTGGAAACAATGGAGATTATAAAACTGGACAAACATGGAGAAAGACATCGAAATACACCAAAATTCCAATCATTACTAGCAGGAAAAATTAAACTAAATTTTAGAAACAAAATATGAAGCACGAAAGCTCTCAATTTCAAAAACAAACGAACGAACATATAACTAAAAAACAAATTATAAAAAAAACCAATGCTTCGTTGACCTACAGTAGATAATTAAGATGTAGAAATGCTCTGCAACGCAATCCATAAAACTGCATTTAATTCATACTTCACTCATATGCAGAACTTCTTTTACTGCAAATTCATCATTAACATAAAAATGGTAACAGCTGCAGCAGGAAGATTGAATTATATCTCGCTCAACTATTACACCAAAACATTATGACAAAAAATGATAAAATGAATTAAATGAACAGACAGATAAGTATTTCGATTAAATGAGGAAATTGATTAATATCAATCATCATCATCAGAAAGTGGTTCATAGGTCGGTTGCGGTGGTGGCTTAATGGGCAACACTATGCTTCCACTTGTCGTAATTGTCGTTGTTATTAACTGAGCTGGAATAATATTTGCTGTTGATATGTTGCGCGTATTTGGCGAGGAATCTTCTGGCGAAGAAGTAACTGGTCGAATTGTTGAAGCACTCAGTGTAACATTTCCATTATCCGGCAAATTCAGAAATGAAAAAAGAGGCAAATTTGTGGCCTGATCGGAGGTACTGTCTGAAATCCATTCGAAAAAAATTACGAAATATATAAAAATTTAATAGATTTTGACTTAAACTTAGGTTTAATGAAAATTTCAGCTAGTTTTTTAAATCATAAAAAACTAATATTATACTATCACTTTATCCATCATATATTATACAAAAACCTAACTTCTCTTATATTAAAAATATTTTTGAATTCATGTCATTCTTAAAAAGATATGTTAACTTGAAGAATTCTTGGAATCTTCTACTCCAAAATCAATCTGCAATATAGCGGAGCCTCAAAATCTTCATTTTGTAATCGCCCAAAAACAGTTAATTGGAACTTCAACCTGAGAATCTGACTTCAAATTTAAGAGAACTCAATTTATAAATCAGAAATGGATCGAGTCAAATGATTTCAATTCATACAGAAAAATTGGATTATTCTATCCAAAATCTCTTCTAAAGTGATTACTTCAGTCTTACCTGTCTGGCATGTAGGTGCAGAATCGGAGGTATCAGGTGATAGCGGTTCATAATTGACAACTGCAACAGATTCCGAACGTTGTTGATTTTCTACGAGGGTTGGTTTTTCTTCGTTCTATAATAACTACCCGTACAGTTTGTAATCCACTTTAACATAAAACTTAGATTTACCGCATTTTCAGACATATTTGAAATTACTTATCATAATTTGCTAAAATAGCAACATATTTACTTAATTTCATATTCACAAAATAACTACAGTTACTTTTAGTAAGGAAAATATATTGCACCTCAGCTGTAGGTGTTGTTTTCGCATCATTATCATTAATATCTACAGCGGTTGTTACAAGCAGCGAAGCAACCGAAGCGTTCAACATATTTCCAGGAACAGCTGCCGGTGTTTGGAACGTCGGCGAACTGGAGATATTTTGAGATGATACGTTGGGTGATAAGGTTCCCAATATAGACATCTGTAACAGTGTATATTATTTTTTAAAATGTCCTTTAAAACAATGAAATTTATTGCTTTATAATGATATCAGAACACAGAAGACTAAATAAAAGAAAAAGTAAATTCTGTAGAATCAAAACTGACTCTAAATAGACTTCACGAAAAAAACAAGGAAAATACTTCAAAATTTTGAAAAATTAATATGATACAATTCCCAACCGTACTACCCAAATATATAATAATGCATATAAAAAAAAACTGGTTATCTAGTAGCAGTTATTCCAGTTCAATGGTCACTCTTTCTTCAAATTTCTGAGAACGAAAAAAAAAAAAGATTTCAATACAGCCGCATAATATGTTCAAACAATTTTTCCAAGTCCTATTAATAACTTTTTAAATACACGATCGAATTCCAATCAAAAAATTAAAAGGAAAAGTCTCATCAATTGCTCAAGACAGTGACTTCAGAATATTATAAGCCCTCTCCTTGTTTGTCCAGTCACATGCACTTGGCTTAAATATTTCATCTAAAATTTTAATTGATAGCTCTTCTTTCATACATCCAACTTCATTTCTCCTTATTACTGAGAAATTTCAGAAACTTTAAAAATAAAAAAAAATTTTGTGCAAATTGTTATCAATTTATTTAGATATTATTAACCATTTTTATTTAGCAAAATATTATTGACCTGGAAAGGAGACGAAGCGGTAGGTGTTGGCACGCGTAAACTTGACGAATTACGTGGTGAAACATGTGTAGAATGTGAACTGGACAGATTTGGATTGATGGAAAGAGGTGTTCGCGGTGAAACGAGTGTGGAAACTGGAGTACGTATTCCAGAAGAATAACTGTTTACAGGGCTTACGGATGGGCGACCAAGGATGGCAGCTGCTGAAAGTGTATGTGGAGAAGCGGCTGCAGTACTTGGAGCAGAGGTGGTTTGTGATGACGAAAATTTAGTTTGATGCTGCGACAACGTAGGCATGAAATGGGGAAAATGTAGCTGTTGTTGCTGAGTTGGAGATGTTCGAGATATGGCTGCTGCTGAAACTGCAGGTGGTTGCTGATGTGGAGATGTAGGTGCGGAGTTATTAGGCGTAGTACAACTGAAATTCGCAGCTGCAGTGAGCGTTGGTGAAGCAATACGCTTTTGATTTGTTGTAGATATTTTTACACTCGGCGCATGATGGACATCTGATAAAGATGGAAGATAGACGGTATGGATACCTGAAGACCATTTAATAGAGAAAATTACTGAAATGAATCGAAATAGTGAAAGTAATGGATTATTTTGCGTTGTCGTTCCCTTGAAATTTTTTTTTCTTTATAAAATTTTCAATCCACAACTAAGCTCAAATAATTTCCCCGAAAATTAGCCTGAAGTACTTGAGACAAATCCACATAATGCCTTTCCACTATAAAATTGAAAAAATAACTTGAATTCAAAATTACCTGATTTCCGCTTAATTTCACAACTGCTTTGCATATTTCGATGTTCAGTGCGATTAAATTCTTCGTCAACCAATATATTATGGCAGTGTGCACGGAGATGTGATGTCTGTCCTGAATCAAACATTGTACTGTCCAATCCTATAAAGACAGAGTATTATTTTGAATCATTGATAAATATCACTGCATTCGAATATTGTTTTAATTATCGGTACACTCACCTTTATCAGGAGTTGATTGTATTAGATTTTCGAAGATCGTGAAAAAAAAAAGAATTATATTCTATATGAACTAAGACTTACGGTTACGAAATACTAACCTTTCCGACATACGACAGGATCAACACGTGAACGACGATTTGTTGTGCTTCCTTCAGATGTCACTGAGTCGTTTGACGCGCTCTGCCCAGCAAGCTGCAAAATATTATTATCAAAATTTAGACAGATTTTTTTCAAACATCTCACAATATCTGATTCATGCTTTATCTATAATACGAGAAAATGGTAAATGCGGATTATGGGAAGCAAAATTCTGGAAAAAAAAATTCTAAAAAACATGAAAAGCACATTTATTTGAATTTGAATCACTTTCATAGTTACAATTATTTTCACATCTCCCTAAATATATCTCAAATGATCAACATTTACAGAGAACAAACAATTCATTAGAGCAATCATTTTTTGAAATAAGCCTAAACATATACTTAAATTAGAAATGCAATGTTTTGAATAAATCAATAATTACTCGTCCTTCAACCGCTGTTGCAAGTGCAGAGTCATTCAAAGTCCGTTTTATGCCGATAAGACTCTGACCAGATACAGCTTGTGTTGAAGATAAAGTAGCTCCAATCCTGGTCACTGATGGAGGAAACTCTTTCATGGCACCTTTGCTAACAGGACCTCCACTGGTAATAGTACGTTCATCACCCACACCTCTCACTATTACTCCAGAAGGACTAGCAGAAGTTAATGCATTTCTTCCTAAAAAACTAGTAAAACGAATATTATTTGGAAATAAAAAATTTTGCATTAAAATTCTAATAAAATCAGCATAATCTGAAAAATAAAAAATTACTTTATAAAAACTCAGTGGGAACGTATAATGTATTATGCTCAGTAGTAAAAATCATGAGTCTGCAGATAAGACATGCTCTTCAATAAGTTAAAAACTAAAGGATGGTAAAATTAACCACTGAGTGCCTTTAATCCTTCGTCATAAGCTCGCAAATAATGCTGCACTGCTGTACGTCGTTCCTTAAGACGTTCTATGGCTTGCAAATGAACACGTGCAGCTTCACCATCTTGTGATCGCACAGCACGTGGATATTCAATTTCCGATACTCTACTCAATTCATCACTGATACGGGCTTCTTCCTGAAGTAATTCGAAAATTCGCAGAAACAAGCAATTTCTAAACCATATTTGCAATGAAAAAAATATGCAGCAGTTCCAAATATATGTAGCAGTTTTCGAAGGAATTCGAATTCACCAATTTCTAATAATCTTCCGCACTACTTAAGCAGATTGGTAAGTAAATGATTCAGGGACTTGCAGCAAATTCCACAAATATAATCTCTCTTTGTTTGTGATTTTTTACATCAATGAATGTAAAAGACATGGAACTATCAAATTCATTTTTCTAGTTTATAACACAAATAAATATTCAAAACAAAACTTACTTCTACGACACGCCTTCGCTGTTGCTCTATATATCGGATTTCATCTTGCTAAAACGAAGAAGCAAAATAATATATCTGAATAATTATTGGATTATTTCAAAAATACTACAAGAACAAACGTAATTTTATCGTAACAAAAGAGAAGTTGTAGATGTTTTGAAGCAATAAATGTACATGACTTTGTAAGAAAAATTTGTTTCAGGATCTCCACGCCAAGTTGGTCAGTATCTTTTGCCGCCCAGCTGATACGTCTCAGATCTATTCTGTTGTCGTAATTCGACAATTTTATTTATTATCTTTCTCAATCGCGATGAAATGTTAAGAGCAAAATTTTCTGGCAAATACTGCATAAAGAACTGTCACTAATATAAACAATAAGTTTCATGCTTTCCTAAAATCGATGTAATATTCATTGCATCTTCGCCTTGCAACTAACGTCATGCAGATTTTTGCTTTATGTTTGTCTCTCCGATCTTCACGATAAATGGATTATCACTGCCTAAATACTGAGCTAGCAATAAATAAGCAAAAAAATATTTTACAAGTTTTTGTTGTGCCTCCAACTGTCGCACACTTTCATCCAGTTCCTTACGCATTTGTTCAGCATTACGAAAATCATTGTAGAGTTGAGAAGTTGTTGATGAAAGTGGTTGCACGCTTGCACGCTCTGCCTCCGTGCTACCTGTTGCAACTCTGCCTGACATATTTGTTGGTATTGTTGATGATACTGTTGCTGATGCAATAAGCTGCTTCGTTTGTTGCTGTTGCTGTTCAGCATTTGATTGACCGCTTAAATGATCTGCAACCGCTGGACGTACATTTGTAGACGCTGCAGTTGCAGCTAACAATGTATTTGCCGCTGCAGTACGCTGTAAGTTAACTGATTGTGATATTGTTTGTGGTAGTTGTTGCTGCTGTTGTAACGGCTTCATATTAGTCGATTGCTGTATCAGTTGTTGCCATAACTGCAAAAATTTCAAATATAATTTTCAGAAACGAATTTTAAGATTAATCGAAATGATTTCAGAAATCATAATCAAGACATTCTTTATTTCTTTTTCTCATAAGAAATTGAAAACTACAAGAAGTTTTGCTTGATCATTTGCTAATGCATTCATTTGTTGCTGCTGCTGATTGTTTTGCATCTGCTGTTGCTGTTGTTGCTCAGAAAGACCCAAAGCTAAAGCCTGTTGTCGATATTGGTCAACCATGCTGCTTGCTAAAAAAAATTCAGTGGTACTTTAGGTATCTTTTTTTTAAAATATAATGGACTTATTTACTTCTCAATAACAGCTCAAAAGAAACAGAATAAAATAACTAAGAATATGGAAAAAAGAATACTGGAAGATATTAACCTCGTAGTGCAGCTAATCGACGTTCATATTCGTGTTGTTGTGCAGCCTGCTGCATTATTTTCACTGTCATAGCATACTACAAAAAAAAATTATTATTGAAAGCTTATGCCCATGAAGATGCAAACTGCAAGTTTCCTTAAATTTCCAAATTTTTTTGACAAGAAAAGACACTAAACTTTTGCATTTTTCTCAGGAAGAAAAAAAGATACTCACTTGCATTGTAGGATCCATTGCAGCTAGTTGATTATAGAAAGCAGCTAACGATGACATATTTGGATCGGTAGCAGCAGTAGGAAACGCAGCAGCAGCTGCTGCTAAAGGATTCTGTAAAAAGGGAAGTGCAGCAGCTGCATTTGCATTAGATTGCAATGTTGGTGTGAGGAGTGGTGGTGTGGAACTTGTCACAATATTACTGGCTGCTGCTACTGCTGCTGCTAAAGATGCTCCTGTGGCGACTGTTCCAGCGGTAAGCATTTGCATTTGTTTCACTTTTTCTAACAAATCATTATTCGGGGTAGGTGATGACGACGATCTCATTACAGGTGTTCCTGCAAAAACGCAAAATTCACCAATAAAATTTCGAACTTCCTAGTTGTGAACGATCTTCTCATGCAAGTACCAATTTTATCGCAAATAATGACTTCTCTAAATTTTACGAATACTTTTTCATTAATTAAATGACAACAGAAAAGCTGAACAAAGTTAATTTGTCACAACTATAGTATTTTAAGTCTTTTGAAATGAACTATTTTTATGCAAATGATAGATCATTTTCTAATGAAGATGAGAAAAAAGTAATGGACCTTGAGTGATCGAACCTCTGACTATATTTCCAAGTACAGATGAAACTGACTGGGTGACTGCTGAGGTTGACGATCTCGTTATCGAAACTGAACACTGAGGTAATTTATCGATTTCCACCTTAAATTTTTAGTTTGTGTAAAATAAAAAAAAAAAAAAAAATTCTGGAATATATAAATAGAGACACCGTAAGCGAAAATAAAAGCGATATCTAATGAAATTGTTGCATGTGAAAGGAATATTGTATAGATGAATTTGATGGTACAGCAAGTAAAAGATTCGTAAAAATCATTAAAGAAAATGTAAGAAAGTCCTTTGCAATTGTTTTAGATAACACAGTCTTAATTGTGCCAATAATACTGGATTAATATTAAATGAAGAAAAATTAGCATTTCAATCTTTACAAAAAAAAATTGAACAAAGAATGAATAAAGTCCTTACTTTCATTGTTAAGAGCTATAATTTGCTTGAATTTTACTATTCAAAAATAATTCGAATCATTCTGATTCGTTACATACAATAACTGGTCGTAAGTAACTGCATTTTCAACAGTAAATAGGCCTATATATTACATCAAAGCGAAAAGAGCTGATGGTAATAGTGTCAAACCAATCTATAAAAACAATTTTTCTAGCCTAACGAAAATGGGAGTACTAATGATTCAATTCATTCACTTCAATGAAGCATACCCCTTTTGCCTAATACTCAGCAATTCAGGCAGTATATAAAGATATTCATTCATGGTATATCAAGATTAAATATTTGAACTGAGTTTTTTTCGAAAAAGTAGAAAATTTAACAAACTTGAGTAGAAGGTCGTGCTGGTATTGAATCTGGAGTGGATGAAGTAAGTGTTGCAAGAAGTGCACTTCCAACAAAGGATGACTGTAATGGTAGGGAAGTCGATTTTGCGACATCTTCCATGTTCGACAGATCCGATGATGAGGAAGCACTTGCATCAGATTTACGACATGTTAATGGAGATGACATCACTTCTGATTCCTTTTTGACTTGTGACAAATCCAAATGGGAATTATTGGCAGATAAAATTGGAATCTCCGAATTCAAACCGGAAGTACCACGAAATCTTGGTTTATATAAATATGTTGACGGTGATTTTGCAATTGAAGGTAATAGAATAACACAATCGTCCTGATTGGCTGTTTCATCAGCGCTCAATGTTGCACTACTTTCACCGCTAAAATCTATTGAAGAATTACAAATTAGGAAGAATAATAAAGAATAGGAACAAAAATCAATATCAAAGTAAATGATTTTAACCAATTCTTAACTATCTTGTCGTTTTTAGCTTCTAAATATCCCTTTTCAGCAAAATTTCAATAGCTCGCTCAATAATCATCTCCATAAACAATTTAAGAAAAACCTACAGAAGGGAAAGAGCGAACCTCGGATCCAGTTCCACTTCAGCAATATCATTCTTAACCTTAGTAGTAGCTTCGTGTAACAGTGGATTCTCTCGGTCATCTTCGCTAACATCATCTTCGCTTTCTGCTTCTTTTTTAACGCTTTCCATAACACGAATCTTTTCATACTGTTCTCGACATTGCTGTATTAAAAAAAAATCTATTAGAGTGACAATAGTAATTTAACTTCAAATTTATCATCAAATCATTATTTTATCCGTTTTTAGAATTTTTCTAGCAGATGATTTCACAGTTAACATACTTTAACACTATATTTATTGCCCATTTTTTCAACCACTGTATCCCAATCTTTCCCACCCAACGAGCTGACTGTAGCGTGTAAAATTTGCACTTCTTCTGCACTCCATATAACATCAGAAGATTTCTGCCATAAAGCCATTTCTTCTTCCAATTCACCAGCGATAAGCTAAAAGAAAAAATATAATTGCTTTAATGAAAAAATTTGAAAAAAAAACCGCAAAATTTCTCCCTAAAATTCTTACAACTTTACACAGCTTATTTTTTATTTTTTTAAATAATTAATGACAAAATAAACTAATATTTGAGTCATTAAGAAAAATCTGAAATTAAAGAAAAACAGGAAGGTATACACTTGAAATAGCAGGACTTAAATGAAGACAGCTCATGAGAAAAATTTGAATTAATCATCCGAAATGAAGAGATTTCGGTGATTCTAGTAATCTTGCAACATTTCCAGTATTTAAAAATTTTACCATATCCAACTGTTTGGAGATCTTCTTATGACAAGCAGGGCAACACTTTAAAATATCTTCCGGTATCAGCATTTGATGCATCAAAAATTGTTTTTGTTCATTCGTTATCAATTTCCATTTTACTGGCATTGGTCGCGTTGGCTTTACTTTTCGACGAGGGTTATGGCATGTGCCAATTTGGCAACGTCTATAACACAATCGAAAAGTAAAAATATGAAAAACAAATCACACGATTTAATATGAAAATGTTGTGAAGTTTTGAAAATGATATTTTATCATCCGAAAAGTTTTAAATTAAAGACGTACGTCACAGTTTTTGGTTTAATTCCTTTTGCCTTACACTTCTGGCAAACACAAATATCAATTTCATTTGCTGAACTGGCATCGTAACCAGATGCATCCAAAGTTAAACGAGTAAGTATTCGACCAGTATTTGAACCACTATTGATTTTCGCTTTGCAAATACAACACTCAAGTTCTCGTGAACCAACAACTGAAATTGATTTTAAGATTAAGACTATATTAATACAATAGCGCTACCATAGAGCAGTTTGATACATATATAACTGGGAATCTAAATATGACTTTAATTTCAAATATAAATGTATCAATTCCTCATAAAGCAGATATGCGAATCAAAGATCTTTTCTAGTTGTAACAAAAAGTTACTATTTCATTCCTACTTTGTTTACAAATGTAGAATATAACACTGCGATCACAATATAACAATACAAATTTAATGCCTAATAGTTGAACAAAATCAATTTAAAATCAATCTGCATTATGAATTTGTTTATGGAATCAAAATGGTTGGCCAGAAATCGATATATTTTAAATTTCATATCACAGTGACACTCACGTAGCTCTGCTTTATTAGCATCAGAAATGTGGAACAATGAACTAATATAGTAGTTCTGGGGATATATCATTAGCACAGCTAGGAGATCTTATTTCTAGAAGACCTGATTCATTACCATCGGATTCCGCCTATGTCTATAAAAAAATATTTCATGTTGAGATTTTAGGAAAATAAAATCAAAAATATTAAATAAAAAAAAAACTTACTGGTGACATCATTCGCATCTTGTGGTGCTTTTAATGCTATTTCTTCAAGTCGAGGCATTACTGGTGGTTTGTAACATCTTGGTGGCTTCTTCCGCTTCTTCCCCATTAATGCTTTGTAATTCTGACGTTTCTTGGTTAAATAATAATATAGAACGCAATCTTTTACACTTTTTCGATCTAGGAATTCCGCTATTGCCGCGAAATTTTTGCCATATGTAACAATTTGCTCTCTGAAAGTCTGGAAAAAAAAACCGAAGAATATCAAAATGAGCACTCTTTTGTCTTCACTTAACAAAATCTAAAATAACAATGAGAGAAATAATGATATAATGACAATTTTACAAACTGCAAGAACTTTGTCATACCTGTTTCTCATCATCTGTCCATTTTCCCAAAAAATATTCAATATGAGAATTATGATCATCTAATGCATCTACGACAACACCATTTAGATCTATATAAAATGGCGCATTCCGCATCCTTGAATTCATCATCATTGGTGGTAAAGCCGCAGCTGCACGTCGTCTCTTATATTCTTCATCCTATAATTAAGGTTAAAAACTACAATTAACAGATATTACTTTGAAATACAAACTAAAAACAGATTTTCAAACCATTACCAAAAGTAGAGAAAGAAATCAATGCACAGGAAATCATTCATAACTTATCTAAGGTCATCGTGATAATTAAGTATTAAAAAAGCACAAATTCTAAAAAAAAAAAAAAAAAAAAAATAAACCACGTATTATTTCTCACAATTATACATTCTATTTCTAATCAACATTTTCACTAAATGCTTCGCCTATTCTTCCCTTTTTGTTGGTGAATAGTACAGCCTGAATTATCTGGCTTTACTTTACATTGTAGCAAAATATGATAACATATTAAGCTTTGACTTCTACACCAACAAAAAAGACTCGGATACTCAATTATGTAACCACTATCCCAAAAGTAGAATTTTTTAAATCATTAAACTATGTTATTTCCATCTTATCATTGAATCTTATCAATTTCAGTCCTAGAGATTAAAAAATAAGTTTAGTAGTTAGAAAAACCTAATTTATAACTAATTTAACCTGTTCTAACTGCTCTCCGGATAATAGTCCAACTCTTCCACATCGCTCTCGTTCCTCTCGCGTCTTTTTTAATTCCGGAAACGTTTTCTCGAATATTTCGCGATGCTTCTCATCACGAGCACTGTAAAAAATAAAACAAGAAATAAGCAAAGTGATTACTTTGCTTAGTTCTAACGGAATGAAATAAACAAGTAAACGGCAAATGAAAATAAACGTGACACGAAAGCAAATAAAAAGCAAAACATACACTTTTTTCTGACTTTTGCAGTATCTTTCATCTTTCTTCAACCATTCTGCATATAACATATTGTATTTTTCAATCTGATATTTTTGCGCTAACAAATCGTTTTGTCGATGTTCTGTTAGCATTTTCACAAGATAAGGCTTCACTGTTTTATATCGCTCAATCGTTTGTTGCACTAGAGGACTGTCCCATGGATTTCGATATTGCGGCTGAAAATGGTTTTAACTGAAGAATTTCGGTTCTATAAAATGTTTCAAGCGTGTGCATTACATAAAACCGTATGATTTATAAAACAATGAGCAGTAAATTACAGTTGAAAATATATCTGCGTTAATCTTTATTGATATAACTTGAAAGTTTGCCACAAAAAGATGTTATAATTCAATCATTCTTAAATATGTCATGCCTCAGCCTTAACATGTCACAACATTGTTACAAACATTTTATTAGTTCTGAAAATATATTCGTTTCTGAATTATAGGCTTCTCTAAATTTCTTGCATTACGTTGCCAGCAATTTAAAGAGGCCTTTTCCTTATTGAAAAATCGACATGAAAGAACCTCTTAATAAATTTATTATTATCAGCTAAAATGATATAATAAAATTATTAGAAGTTTAATTATCAGTTTAACAAATAATATAACATCCATCTAGCTAACAGATTTCATCTTTCATTGATTATACCTTATTAAGAATTCCAGTATTACAAGTATAAAAAGAAATTCGAATATTTCAGAACTTACATCAACAAAATGATTGGCATTAAACATAATCTCGTGTTATCTATATATTTACAGGTAAAATAAGAGCATTTAAAATGAACTCACAATTGTTGCAGCTGAAGGTGCCAAAGTAGCAGGCATTTGAGCTTCAGTACGAAATGCCTTCTTTCGATTTTCAGCATAAATTCTCTCAACCAGACTCATCGAATCGATATCTTCAGCAGTGTCATCATTTTCTTTATCATTATCAGTGCTATCACTCGATATTTTGGCCAATTCACTTTCGTATTGTTCCTGCGAACTATGACATATAATTCAATTAATATGTGATTTGAAGAAAACTATTTCATCAAACCAATTCAAAGTGAATTCAAAAATTGCTAGAAACAAATGAAGTATATAAGTAACTCCATTTTTTAATAAAAATTGCGGATTAATTTTGTCCTTAAATAATCATTAATACCTTTTTACGTTGGATAATAGTGATCTGGTTATCGACGAATTTTTTTTCTTTTTCAACTGCTTCTAAGTGGTCGGTGATTGAATTCTTCTTGCGTTCCGTTGTCTCATCAGCGATTACGCTAAATTCACTGCTCATCGTTTCGGACCTCCTCATTTCACCGAATACACCACTACTGATAGAATCCGGACGTCTCCTTTCATCTGTAATCCACGTACTATATTAGCTATGTGTGAAAAAACCTACACTTTTTAAGTTTTTTTTTTTTAAACACATGCTTCAAGGTATAAGACAACTGCAGTCTAGAAATATCAATTTCCCAGAAACTTTGAAAAATCAACAAACTATCTATATTTTTGTATGTTTAATTATTACAGATCAATTATCATTTAACAATACCTAAAAATGTAGCTGGGTTGGGTGCAACCATGAAATCTGCAATTAATGAACGTCGCCGGCGAGCATCCGCTTCAGTTTGGATCTCCTATAAATGAAAAGATTTCTATTGGATTTTTACTGATTTTTATTGGATTTTTTCGTCCTTTAACATTCATTTTACTGGCATTTTACGTTGGTTTAACTCGACTTCGAAAAAATTTTTTTTTTATGGAAAATTTAAATTTCTGGATGAAAATGGAGATTCTGCTCTTTATATATAAAATGAAGTAATCTTTTTTGGAATGACTGGAATGTGAAGCAAACAGTCTCATAAAATGTTACAAAATTCCGCATATTCGCTTTTTTCAATAGAAAATTAAATCTCCCGAAAGGACATTTAGCAGAAATGTAGGAATAACATTAATATAGTACCTGACGAGACTTTACAATATTAGGCATAGATCCTCGAATCGAATGGGAATGTGACATATGCTGATTGCTCTGCCGTAATGCATTCAAGCGTTGTATTTGAACAGCTTGTGCTTGACTTTGCTGTAGTTGTGCTTGTTGTTGCGCAACTTGCATTTTTTGCTGATTCTGCGCTTGGGCTTGCTGATTTTGAAATGCATGCTGTTGTTGTTGTTGCTGCTGCTGAGAAAAATAAAAAAATTCATAGATTTGACCACTAAAATTTTAAACGCCATTCAAGCGTTGAAACTTATCTTGTTTCACAAGAAACTATTAAACAAAACAACGATGAGATTCGAGATTTGATTAATCGAGTACATTTGATGATTTAAAATGAACCTGAATTGCTTGCAAGTGAACGTGGGCATTCTGTGCTGCTTGGGCCACAACCAACTGTTCGAATTGGCGCTGCAACTGCTGCTGTTGTTGCTGTTGCTGAGTTAATTGCGCTTGGCTCTGAGCCTGAATATAAAGTTTTAAGTATAGAATATTTTGACAGTTGAACAAAAAATGGACAAAACTTAAAAGCAAAGTCAAAAACAACCTGAATAAATATAAATATCGGAGCATCAAAATATTTACGAGTTCTCTTCATTCTTAAACAACAAAGGGGATTTTTACTATTCGAAGAGAATAGATTTCCACTGAATTTTAGAACTTGACATTTTTCGGAACAAATGTATATTCATCAAAGATTACAGAGGACAAATATGGATTCATCAATTTTGCAAATGGCAGCTCTGGTAAATAAACATGAATTCATTAATATTTGTAAAAATATTTTTCTACTCTAATATTAACAGAAATATTCAATTTACATAATATCAGTTTTTATGAACCAAACAATCTATATGAATAACAATCAAATATTTGAAATCGAAGCAAACTCTAGTTTGAATTACCTGTTGATAAAATTGAGTATATGCCTGATTTGCTATGCCCAATGATGGATGCAAGTAAAGTGCTGCTGCCAGATTCATACTATTATTGACATTTTGTTGAGCGCTTGGTGTCGTAAAAGGTGGATTACTGGTGGGGAACATTGTTTAAATTTTTATCGAATTTACTGGAATGGATAATTTATGATGCCATGTGTAGCTGAAATTGATTTAGGTTATGCAATTCAAATAATTCATGATTTTTAATCGGAAATATGCTAGAAATCGTAATTATTGTGGAAGGCGCATATACTGTCATTATGTTCAGAAACTTTTATGAAGAATATCATAATAAAGCATGATTAAAGATAAATAGCATAACACTTCAATAAACAACAGAGATTGATAAGAAGTTCGAAAGGGAACGGAAAACTATTCAACAGTTATAATCAAGACCAATAAATAATAGATGGATAGAGAAAAATTCCAACTCTCCATAACAATAATACAACGGCAGGTTCGAGCTCATTTTGCGAATTGTAATAGTAAACTTCATACATGTGCTTGTTTTTCAAATATTGCATTAAACTTCGGATTGCTTCGTCGTATAATGAAAAAGTTAATTCAAGATGAAGCAACGATATTTGAAATTTATACAAAGTTAGGCTGAATAATAAGAAAGAATTTATTTCATATGCATTATTCTTCATCAATTTCAATTCAGCAATTGTTAATAAAACTGTCAAATTTTTTTGTTCTTGGTTTGCTATATAATACTGCTGTCAAAAAAAATTCCAAGGAAGGATGTCTCTCTCTCTTTCTATATATATAAGAAGTGTGAGCTGTGAAACTTCAAATAACAAATTATTTGCTAAATTATCGATGGTTTGAATCTGTTAGCTTTCCCTTTTTGAAATATTGCCTTCTCTAGAATTGGCGTTTTCTTGATTTGCTTCAGAGATGGAAGATTCTGTGCTACCAACATTTTGATGTTATATAAGGCGGACTTTTCTGCTGCTGAAATGAAATTGCTCATATCGAGCCTTTTTCTTGCCTTTCTGCAAAAATTTTAAAATCTCTTGTCTTATGATTAAATAGTGCAACATATCTAATCTGGATACACAGAGTCAAAATACCGAAAAAAATCGAGATTCAGGAATGACTTGCCTTTTCTTTTGCTTCCTTCAGTAGTGTTAATTATGAAAATCATTTGGCTAATTGAAAAAATATGGGATGAATCGAGAATGGATAAGAAGATAGATGTGTAAAAGCATGATAAAATGTGATCTAAAAATTTGAATGGATGAAATTCTGATCATAAGCATGCATTGAAAAAACAATGCTCAAGTGAGTCATTTCTCTTTTTGATGCAGTTTATTTCTAAAATGAAATCTTACTTTCTTTTTATTTGATTCTATGGCCAGCAGACTCGGAAAAATTCGGCCGTCCCAATTTAAATTCTTTTAAGGGCCATTCGTTATTTGTCATCCTTAGTATTGCAAGAAAGTTTGCATTGTTTACTTTAGTATTATGAACTGATAGTATGGATCAAATGAATTCAATAGCAAGACCAAGGCGATATTCAACACTCCATTAGACGAGGATTAAGAAACTTTGTTTGTTCGTAGATTAAAGAGATCCCTTTCAACATCCAATGACAGAAACTAGCGGTTAGAAATCGGTTCCAGAATACCACTTTATTTTACGATAGGCACCAAGTTATAATTTATAATCTAACTTCTAAATTATCAAATTTTTTTCAAACTAAAATTTCAGATTTTAAATTTTTGTCAATTAAAAGAAATCAAATTCTACGTATTCTTGATGATATTTCCGAATTTTTCAGTGTCAACCGCCTCCAGAAAAGTTTAAGAAAATGAAAACAAACAAAATATTTGCATGAATTCTCACATGAAACTCATGTGACAGCTGACAATCCTTTTGTCAAAAAATTTCGCTTTGTTCATCAAATGAGCTTTTAAATTGTCGAGTTTATTTTCTAATTGGAATTTATTTTATAAAAAGAATTCTCAAAGCTCGACACTTGAAGCATTCATGGAGGTATTTCATTGCTCTTGTCGCATTGGACAAGTGCTATTTCATTTCAAAAGATCTATTGATTTCCAAACAAAATGCTTTGTTTCCAAAGAAAATGCAGAAACTTAATTTTTTCAACGAATTCTACAATTTACAAAGATTTTCCGTAATTTTTAGTTTTGACAGAAAAATAGCATATATAAGTTAATTAATTTCGATATGAAATTTCATGCTAGTTTATAATCATTTGTTGTCATTTAACAGTGCAACACAGAGTAAACAAAAGAGAAATAATAATGCGAGCAGAATTATCATCGAATGCAAAGTAGCGCTGATAAATGCTGTCCAATAAGCGAAACGGTTACAGTAATGAGATTGAAAGTAAACGCGTTCGAAATGCACGTTTTGTTCTGGGCCGAATATCCAAATGCAACCTGAAGAATGACAGCTTAATTTCAAATTTAAGTAAAAAATTAGTCTATAAATTGAAAGTAGGAAAAATTTTAGGCTGTTACAAGTATGAAAACTGGCTTATCATAGATTTCAGATATGTATTGAGATTCGGGCATAATAAAATCTTATTGTTTCATTTTCAAATTTTAGAAATTTGAAAAATATTATGGGATAAATTAAGACTTTTTGTAACAAATCCCAATATTTTTCATTGAAATTTGAATAATCAAAATATTTCCTTCTCTTATTTAACTTTTTGTCTTGTGTCTTGCATTAATCTGTTTCATTAATTACTTATCAATAGAAAGAAAACATCTGTTAGCTTAGAAAATTTTTGTAACTTACCGAGGAAAAGCGAAACAAGCATGGCTACGATTATTATTCCCTCGAGCGCTTTGCAAGTCAAATCAACGCTTAACGTATCAACACGTGAACGTGGCCAGAAGGCATATATTCGTAACAGACCCCAGAGAATGTACAAACAACCCATGATGATTAAAAATATTGGGATCATTGGATGTGATGGACAAAACGGTAAATTGATAGTACCTAAAATAAGAATAGAATATAAATGTAACAATTAAAATTTAATTTTTAAAAACCAAAACAGAAATTTAAGCTCCCACTTCAATAATTAACAAATCATATTACTCATTTTTTTTGTGTTATTCGGTCGTTAAATTTTTTTATAAAAATTTGTAATAATTTTATAACACTAACCAACTATTATATGTACAAGGCCCCATAAGATTAATAGAAACATCAATCCAATCCAAACATCTGAAATTTTATCGAATAGATTTCAATACAAAATTCTAACATTATTTCCAAACTTTCAGTCTCAACAAAATTTTCAAGCAAAGTCAAATTTTATTTCTATAATATCGCTAATTTAAATATCACAGTATAATTTTATTGTTATGAAAATATCGTGTAATTATTCCAGCATAATTCTATTGTTTCTCTTGTATACAACCGTCTTTTCATTATAATTACTGAACTAAACTACTGCTAGATTATAATTAAATTGAAATGATCGAAGTTAAGCATTTTAAAATTGGATAAAAATAATCACAGTTAAAAAATTAATTATATTAATGCAAAAGCAAAGTGATTCACTAACACGACGGTAAGCAAAAGATAAGATATTGCTCAAAATTGTTCACGAATTCCGCTGCATTATTGGAACTTTTGTAAATGCCAACAAAACTATGAAGTGAAGTGTCCTTCGGTTGGGGCATCTCTAATTGGTGGGCTGAAGCTGCAAAGTTATGATAAGCATATCAACAATCGCTTCTACTCACAATTTTTTTAGTTTTTGTTTAATTCTTTCCTATTATTATCATTAATGATCGTGAAAATGTGTCAAGTAATTTTAGAATTAATTAAGCCTTTCAATACTTTTAAATAGTTCCATTTTCAATATCATTTTTTCATATATTTTCACACATAATTTTCCTATCAATAATAATTTAAACTGCGGTCAATCTTTAATTCTTTTTAAAACGCTTCATTTTTAACAGTTTCATTTGAAACACTAATAGAAGATTATATTAATGAAATAAAAAATAAGACAAAGTGCAAGATGTTGTATGATTTATTCGTTTGCAAGATGTCGTGTGATTTATTCGTTAAGTTATGCAGAGTAGAAGTAAGTAAAAACTTCAAAATTTGCATTTATATAAAAGATTCGTTTCTTTGATGAGCGATTACTGTAAGAATTGTTGTACGATTGTTGCTGCTGTTGTTGTTGTTTCTGTTGATATTGTTGTTGTTGATTGAAAGATATCGCACTTTTTAATAACGGCCTATTTCGACCGCAATATCCAAAAGATGATTGATAAACTCCATGTTCATTGATTTCTAATCGATGCCTGAAAACTAAATATTACGATGAGATTGTTATTAACTTACATTGTTGCAACTATAATTAGGCACCAGTGAATTAATTGAAAACACGTTATTCTAGTTGAAAATTTAACTTAATCTTTGTGATAATGCTTCCACCAATCACAATGCCATTTCTTCTCATCTTGCAATTAAGCTTGATGAAATTGAAGTTAAAACTAAATTTTGCTCTGAATCAGTTAATTTAAATGATACTAAATGATGTCTTGGCTATTGTGCAATCATTTTGCTGAAAATTATTTATCAATTGCTTATAGATTTAGGATATTAACATACGTTTATTGACTAAAAAATTTGAATTTGGAAAATTTATTTCAATCAGTTGCAAATTATCAATGATAATCATCCAACATACACATAACTTTCTTGACGAACTGGTAATGATAAGTAATCTTGCCCATACTGTTTGATTTTCGTTCGAGGTAACTGTTCCACCTGCAAATTCATTTCTTCGTAAACCTTCGTTTCTTCTATTGTATGGCCGAATTGCTTTTCAAGAATCTGCAAAATGCGGTAACTTTAACAATTTCATTTGATATATTATTAAAGAGTGAAATCAAACAGGAAATGAAAAAACGGAACAAAATGTCCGAAGAATCTTCAATGATTTCTTCGATAGCAATCTTAGAATTGAAGGCAATGCATAATTAATAAGAAATTATTGAAAGAAGAAATTGGTCTTAAATTTTTCAAAATTTAATGGAAATAAAAATTACAAATCTACTCTTCATCATTGAAAATCTATAAATGTATCATTTGCATTGGCTAGTCATTCATATCATACCGTAGCATTATTGATTTATTATCCACCTTACTATCAGTATTTTGATTGCTTCATTTTAAATATTTCAATTAGAAATTAGAGAAATATATTGTCCGAATTGACCGACACCTTCCTTCTTTCTACTATAACCCTGATAGTATCCTACGAATTAATTCTATATAATCCCCTACGTGTGATATATTTCAATTTTGATTCAATTTCAATTCTAATCCCAAAAAGCCATTGCCACGAACAACTTGAAATGTCAAATAAAAAAAAGAAGCGATATCTCGTCAAAAATAGATAATATTTGAGACAAATGTATCGATTTATCGATCCATTTTCATGTCTATCAATATTTATCTTTTTTTTGGTATTATATGTATTGTCACCAATTCAATTTTAAAAACAAAATGAACAAAAAACTTAAGTTTTATACTAAAACTTTTTTTTACCATTTACATGTCAATACAGTACTAGGTAAATAAGCATTTATGGAAGAAAAGAACAGAAAAAGAGAAAAAAGTGGTGAGATTCGGGGTTATTCATGCTATTTCCGGATTTGAGATGTCTTAGATCAGTCCACTGATCCAGCTGATTTGTCCTCATCCGTTAATCCCTCGTGGTCTTGACATATCGATTAATAGAAAAGAATTATGTCTCAATTGCTGTAGCAACATCTTTGATATTATTGTTTGCAAGAGAGGCGAAAGCTTGCTGTCACCAAAATTCAAACAGTAAATAAGCGTTAAATAAACAGCATTTGGGAAATTATACATAGCCGCGGGAAGTTATAAATACATATTTAACCCAATGTTAGTCACCTTTGAAGGGAAAGTATGAGTAACGGACGAAATAAGTTCACATTAAAGTAATGAAGACGCGTTAAAAGTTAACAAACTGTTTGACAAAACATATTTCAATATTTCAATGGTAAAACTTTGAAATATTACAGTAATCTTTTCCGTTTCTAATATAATAACTTAGATCAAATAAAAGTTTCCAGAAAAAAAAATCGATTTATTAAAATTTAACGATCTTAGGATTCAAGCAATTAAAAATTGGCGAATGATAAAACAGATAATAGAAATAGATGATTGCGAAGGTATTAAGTAATTTTTAATAGATCTAAGGAATATATTACGTATTGTTCATCGCTTCAAATCATCATCATCATCACTTGATTGTATGTTTCGCATTGTTCTTAACAAGCGATGAGCGATGAAAAGCCGCAATTGAATCATTGTGATACATTGAAATTTGTTCAACTATTTCAAAATAATTTAATTTTAATTAGTTCTGGTTTTAAGGAATTACATGGAATTTCCGAAATCAATATGTCTCAATCATTATCGAATTATCAAACAAAATCAAATCAGGCGTATTTATTCATTCTCGATACAAACTAAAAACATTTTGAGTGACAATTTTCATTGGCACATGTCGAATAATTGAAAATGTATGGATAAATTTGAAAATATGAAATGAAATCATACATCAGATGAGATGATCGTTTCGGACTTTTGTATCTTTGATCCCATTTGTCATAATACCATCTATGCGTCCTTCTCTTGCATTCCTGAAATGAATAAAATCCAATGGAAATAGAAATTGATAGGAACAGAAATCTGGAAAATAAATGATTAAGAGCATAAAAAGAGAAATGTGCGAGATTGTGTGAAATAATTTTCTGAATTCATCAACGGGTACGGTGATTCACAATGATGATAGTTACATTCCATAACTGTTAGTGATAAAATTAGCTCAAAAGCGCGATAATAAACGTGTACACACTGCATGTCACAGGTAATAGTAACGATTATCAGAAAATGAAGTTGAAAATTAAAATTGTTAGGCTTTTGCAGCAAAACATAATTTTGCTTCTAAAAAATTTGAATAGAATCTGCACGGTTTCAGAATTCATCGTTCCAGTGTTGACTGAGAATATTAAATTATGAAAAACTGTGAAAATGGAAGAAATTTGTGAGAAATATCCATAAATCAATGGAATCATTTATTGCTCATTTCAAACGAATCTTATTTTCTTCGATTAGCATTTTTTCATTGACTTTAAATACTAACAACTGGCTCATCCCTGTCATAGCAAGTTTGACTTTTGTAAATATTTACTGGAAGTGAAAAATAGATATGTTTCACTTGAAAGGAATCTGAGAAAATCAGTACGAGAAAAAATTGATATGAGAAATTATTGAAAATTTTGTCATAAATTAGAGGAATTTTTTGATGGGAAAAAGAGCCACAAAATCTTTCGTACATTGAAACTGGCGATTAATATCATTTTTCAATAATCCCATCTTTTGTAGCAGTGATTCATCTCCAGTATGTGTGATATGAGTGTATGAAAAATGCTTATGATATCGATTATCAAAATATAGTACATATATAACATTTTCGATTTCCTTTCCTGCTAAAATACTCCTAATATCTTCCTAGATTTGCTTAAAAATTCAGAAATGTGTTGATTAGTTATTGATTAGTTATTAGTTATTTCAATCGAACTCTTCTTACATGAGCTTGATTGAATTAACTAATTCTAAGTTGTCAATATTCGATTTGTTCTTGATGATACACAATAAGATAACAGGGTAATGAGATGAGATTGATTTGAAATTCAATAATGAAATGAAGAGAATACGTAAGAATATGACAACAAATGGAAATGTTTGTTGTTAAATATTTTCAATGTTAATAACAACAACAATAGCACTGATTCATTCATTAATCAATGGCATCTAATTAATGATTGGATTAATGATAATCGATAATCCTTGCTTAAACAATTAGTTTTGATGAGAAGATTTTAGAATAGAGTAATGAAATCATGTCGTCTGACTAGAAATTTTCAATGAAGTGAATAGAATTCTATCAATTAATAATCAAAATTCCGTATCTATTAAATATCTATCAACTGGTACATATCGTGTACAAAGCATAATTTTAAATATGTAAATTTCAAGCAATTTTTTTTTTCAAATAAATTTATTTCCCACAATTTGTATGCTATTCTCTCATATCTAAACGATGAATAATATTTGTTAATAATATTTTTGATGCCACTACAAATATCGATTGATATCCAATAAATTTGATTTAATAAATATGAAATTAAGATTATGCATTCTTTCCATTATGATTATCAGATAAAAGTTCTAACATTAGCAATCTCTGCAACGATGACCATTCATTGTCAGCAACCAAAAATATTATAATTAAAATTAATTATATTCACTTTTTTGGGATAAATTGTAAATGTTGTTGCGAATTAACTGAAGAAGTAATTGTTTTGTTTGCAGCAAAGTTGTTGCAATGGAATGGCTTGTTTGCTGCTATTTGCATGTCAATTGCAGTAGCACTAGCAGCAACAATATATTTACATTATTTAGCGATTGTAATCATTAATTAAGGTTGCTGCTCCTTAATCAAATATTGACGCTATGGTAATTATAATTGTTTGGGAATTCAATTTAAAGTTTCATCTTTTCTTTTGTCTATCGAAAAAGTACAGCAACAGTGTGCAATGCAACTTACATTGATTTGCCTTTCCGGAAGAGGTTGCGACGATCTTACAACTTGCGAATTTGATTTAATGTTTGAGTCAACTACTTTCTGATACTTTCATGTATCGTATTAACAGATATTGCAGTATGCAACTGAGTGATGCATAATGCATGCACTCGGGAACAATCAGTACATGAAACTTTAGATCTATCAAATTTGCTTCAATTCTTCTGATATTTGCAGAAAAAAGTTCAAAAAAGTTATATTTTTGTGGAATTTGAGATTTGAAGTAATCTCAGATTCGCTTGTTTTCAAAATCAATTGCGTGTTATTTGTTCTTAACCCAAGGCAGTTATATTTCAGATGGCATAAGATTCTTGTCATGTCAAAATCTCTAATCAATATTTATACAAAAAAGTAAACAAACAGAGGAAATCTTGATTTTATTTTTTTTTCTGATTTAAAATCAACTCAATAGAATACAACGAAATGATGCAATAAAGTCAAGATGCTATGCAATAAGTTTAAATTAAAATAAATAAGTTGTGGACAAGACGATGTTCCTGGGAAGTTTCTAAATTGCATTCCTGAAAATGCGGAAGGATTGGATGAAAGAGTGGAAATGGTAAGCAATGCTAATTTCATGAAATAAGAAAAAAAAGAATACATTTGCTGATTTCATTCACTGCGAGAAACAAAAAAGTTGCAGCAAATGTGAAATGAAATGTTAAAAGAGTCGAAAAAAAAAAAAAAAGAATTAATGCTATTATTATTCATACCATTTATTGATTAGAAATGATATTATCAGTTTGTTCCGATTTGATCTATCACATATTTCTTCAACCAATATATCAGCAATTGAACTAAGAAAATCAGGTGGACAACACTTATTACATCTTCGGGAATCAATCCAAAAAGGAAATTTTATTAAATAATATATTATACGACTAATACAATTAATTAAGCAAACAGTTGGTGGAAAAGTATAAAGTTTATAAATAGAATTGATTGTTGATTTATAAAATTTTTTGATTAAAATATTCAAGAATACCTTTTTTAATTAATGTCAATGCTGTAATAAAGGAATGTCATTTTTAAGTGATGAAAAATTCAATTAACTTGCTGGCAAATTACGCAAAAACTATCACAAGTCTATTATTATATTATCATCTATTCTATCTGAGACATTTAAATGACATGATTCAATTCTGATGACTGCAACTGATGTGTTTGTTGACTTTCTTATCATATCAGTTATATTTTCAAAAGACAGGAAATAAAGTGTTAGCAAGAATGAAGAACAAATCCGATTAGCGTGGTTTTTTAAGTAAACATTGTTTAATTATTCATCATTCATTAAATTATCAATGAATTATTTACCAAATTAACTTTTATGACTTCATCATATTCATTCTATTAATTTATCTTCTCTAGCATTCATCTAAACATGGAATAAGGTGTCAAAATTTGTTGAAACGATGTGTTATGTTGTATATTATAACGAGATCGAGCAAAGCAAGCATACTGAAGATGTAATTTATTGGATGAATTTAAATTAAAAATTTAAAAAAAAAAAGAAAATATCAAATGCTTTCTCGTTAGCTGACACTTGTAGAACTTTCTTTTGTGATAAATAATCATGATAACTCATTGGAACGACTCATTCAAACATTAATTTGTTTACTTCCATCTTCTGATAAAAATTTGAAATAACTTGGTAAAAAATAATAATGGAAATATCGCTGGTCATATCTATCAAAATGGCCATTTTCCATCTTTACATTCTGAAAAGCGTTTATCGTAAATAGAAAACTTTATTTCTATTATTTGTAGAAAGGTTGCATACATTAATGGATCTGTCAGTCAATATTATAGTCGTTGTTTAAAGTGACAAAAAACAAAATGTAAAAATTCCTTCGAAGTATTTTTGTTTCTTTTTTTTTCGACAATTTATTCTTGTCAGTAATAACCTTTAGTACTTATGCCATAGAAATTCAGTGCTATAAATATTGTCTAATCTTGAAATTATCATATCAATTGGATCAGTTTCTTCCAAGAGATTACAATATCCTAATAACAGATTTGCTATTTAGCCAAAAAAGCGGTCAGAATTACTTGGATCGACTGAACTTTTCATTTCATGCATCATCTTACGTTAGAAACCTTTCCAGAAAGGTACAACCATCAAATTACTTTGATTATTTTGTAAACTGAAACATGTGTCAATTTTTTTTCAAAAATTCTCTGCCATAACATTAAAATGTAAGATTAAAAAAAGAAAGACAATATGATATTGCAGCCAAGATTATATTCTATGATAAGGAAGTGAAACAGATTGTAACACATGTGAATTTGATGTGTTTTGTTCGGATTTTCATTTATATTAATCGCAAAGGAAACGACGTAATTCATCTTCTTACGTAAAGATTCTTTCAATTAATTTTCATTGTACTAAAGAATTTTTAATCGGTACTTTGAGAAAACAATTAATTATATGTATGCATGCATTCTTGTAATTCAGAAATGAATCGTATTCGATGGTGATCCTTCGTCAAGTATTTGTTTCAATTTTTTCACATTTATTTATAATATTTATGATATTTGTTTCTATTCTTTTGTAGTGAATAAATTATCTCTATCATTTATCATAATATTAAATTATGGTTGAATAACAGTTCACATCATTTTATCATTTCAATATTTCATATGGAGTATTTGAGCGAAAGTTGAATTTGTGTCAGAAGAGCATTCGATTTGAATAAATTTATTACGTTTGAGTTGCAGTCGATATATTTTCCACTTCAGCTTATTTTTCGGATTTTTAAGATGATACTGAGATGACAAATATAGATTTGAATATTGAATGATTAAAATACTAAGGATGAATTCTCATTACGAATTAAATTTTCTAGTCGTCAGAAATTGAATCGCATGTTGGTTCATCAGTTGTCAAGCAGTGCAGAATGATTAGATTATTCTTCCTTCATGTATGAACCGAAATAATATAACAATTATTCGATTTTGTTAATTCCACTGTGCCAGAAGAACAAACTATACAATTTCCATATTTATCTGAAAAGTTTCAAATACTTGCCACAGTTTCACCACCTAATTTATATCCTTTGCATGGCATTTTACATATGAATAAATAATATCAACATTCACTTGCTGATATCAATATTGATCACATGTCACTGATATCTTTCTCCGATCAACATTTTCCTGTTTGGATTGTTTCCGGAAGACATTCACCCATTTCTCTGAATGTTATAGTGATAAAGCCGTATAACTCCTGCATGGTACTATCACAGCATTTGACATCTGCACATTTGATTCACACTTAACAATATTGCACATTTTATAATGCAAACTGCGAAGGACAAATGCACTTCTTCATCTTTTATCGCCTAATTTATCATATTTCCTTTGAATAAGGGAATCCATTATCATGCAAATTAAAGCGCGTTGCTTGCCAGAATTGCTTGCACACTTGCAATCCTTCATCATTACAAATATTATTTTATCAAATAACTACGGGATGATTAGAACATGCCATAACCTTCATATTAGAATAATTTTTCTATTCTCGCAGTTTTTGTTGCTTCAAAATTTGAGAGAAAAGTGAAAAGGTTACGCCAATTTTTGCGTAGAAATTATCATTATCATAAAGATGAAGACAATGAACGAAGAATTAATTCAGAAAAAGCAAAAACTGAAATATCTTGCCTGCAATTAACATATAACTTTTGCAGGAGAGTAGAGAAGATAATAAGCTTAATTTGAAAGATATCTCTGCGATAATTCCAGTTATGAAAAATACGGACGAAGAGAAAGATGACTGAAACTTTCTCATTTATTACGATTCGCAAATCATCAGCGAGTAGATGTATTCTTCATATTGAAAGCATCTAAAAATCAATGCCAACGCACGTTGTATCTGGAATTTTTTTTATAAATTCGATGAACTTCCGATCAAATCGATGCAACCTTAATTATCTCTGTAATGCCATTTCTGATCACTTCAACTCTAGTCAATCACATGAACTTCACTTCATTAATTTCTCCTTCACAGCAAAAATTTCCCATAAAAATATTGAAATTCCAAAAGCCATAATTATTAAGAGATAATTTTAAAAAAGAAGAGAAACTTCGATTAGAGATTCTGCTTGGATAAAAAGAGTTGAATTCGACCATCAGTCAATTTTCTATCTGTTTACATCAAATTCTTTTAAAATAGATTTCAAATGAATAGATTCTGTGCAATAAAGCATAATTTTTATGTGCTTTTAATTACCAAAAAAGTATTTTCATTTAGGAAAATCCTCGACTTCTCTCTTTCCAAGTTTCTGTCAGAGATGAAATCGAAGCATCTACTTTAAGTTACCCAAATTTCTTTAATTCAAATTTCTGGAACTTGGAGAATTCTAAATAAATTATTTCATGTTGAAGACATTTAATAAATGCCTCATAGGCCTCATAATTTCAAATTCATATTTTTTCAGGAAAACTTTTTTTTTTTGTTTTAATATTGAAGAGCAAATTTCTTTTATTTCCGAATTTTCCCAAGGACACGAATATTGAAATGCAATTTCAGAATAGTATTATGGCAATTTTGCATAATTTATCCCAAAATGGACTTATCATTTGTTTGAATCTTTTCCTATCTTGTTGATTGGCTTTTAGAGGATTGAAAACATTTGAGAAACGTTTATTCCTCAGAAAAAAAAAAAAAAAAAAAAACGAAAAAAACGAAAAAAATTATGTACCATAGAATAATGAAGATTGAAATAAAAGAAAGGGAAGAGATGGAAGATGGATAAAGAAGGAAAAAATCATCTGAAAGGCGGAAAATGTCAAGCATTTTTGGATGGATTTATGAAGTTGGCAACAAAAAAAAGGTTGTATATCTTAGATCTCATTCATAAAATAAAACCTGGTCAATCAACCTTTTCTATACCAATCTTTTAACTTTTATCATTCCTCCATCCATCTATTGATATTATCTCGAATATCACTATCATTCGAAGTGATATGATAATTTTAATTCCTTCAAAATTTTCGGTAAAAAAGTTTTCAATCATTCTGCTAAAAATTTTGCCAGGATTTGTTCTATCCATCAATGCTGATAGCGAAGTTTTTTTGGGATGAATTAGTAGAGAATGATTTTCTTTATATTACATTGCATCGTTCTCTTTTCTAAGCTTCATTTTGATAATCAGGTTTCTAGGCCAATAATAAAGTATAAACTGAATTGATTACTAAAAGATGTATTTCAACTACTTCATCCAACTTTTTATTAACTGAATTTGATTGTGTGACAGACTGGAAATTTTTCTTAATTTCATTTTTGCTTTTAAATTAATTATTGTATGATTCGTTGCAAATTGCACTCCTTTTTTATGCAAAAAAATCTGATTTCCAATTTTATAAATTTTAATCAATGATTAAATACAAATTGTAATTATTGCTGTTGAAAGCAATCTATTTTTTAACATAATTTCAATGATATTACATCCATTATGGAGAAAATGCTCGACTCAATATCCATATGATTCTTTTCTTGAAATGTATGGTTCTTGAAATTCGATAAATTTCAAGCGCAAAAAAATCCCAATCCATCTACTAATTAAATTTTTTGTAATCTACTGCCTGATTTGAAACTGATTCGCATTATAATATTTAATTTCAAAAATGATGCATAAGTTTGACGCATCATTTTTGGCTAAATAAAACAATAAAAATTTAATTAATAGATCGAAAGAAGAAAACCAAGAAAAGTAAATTATCAATTGCCTAATACTTATATGAAATCCTAAAAAAAAAACATTTTAAAAATTATTTTTCAGAATTCAAAAAAAGTTTTAATTTTTAAAATTGCTAGAATAATTAAAATTTATCGACTTTAATGACATTTTCGGCCTAATTTTTCAATATTTTATTTTCTACTGCATAGCTATTATCATCAGTATCAATCACCGTTATCATTATTATTACCATTATAAATTTATACAAAATTATATGCATCACAATCATTGGGAAGGAAAATTATGCCGCAAATTCTTTTGTTTCTTTTATTTTTAATCTTTTAAGTTCAGTGACATGAATTGATCTAATTTTTCCGAAATTTGATTTTTCCTTTTTTTTTTTTTTGTGTTTTGCAATTAAATTTGAACGAAAAATTTACTTACCATAATGCATTAAAAGTGGGAAATTTTCATTTTTGAAGTTTATTCACCCATCAAAATTGAGAAAACGAAAATTGAATTGCCAGCGAAAAAGAATGAAAGAATTAGTTCAAATATGCGAAACAGTCTCATCTTTTCTTTTTAACTTACTTCCACATTGATGAAAAACTTTGCGAATTCACGCAAATGATCATTCGGAGAGTGACGCAAATCACTTCTCACATAAACTGCACAATATACTTTGCTCACATTTATTGATTCATTGATGACTCATTTGTTGATATTTATGTAAAATTTCCATAATTTCTATTTTGCATATATTATCCATGCATTTATGTCGTTGCACTGAAACATTTGGAGAAGCTTTTATTTTTAAATTTCACTAGATTGAATGATCATCGGGAATTTTTGATGATCAGAATGTCCCTGCAATACTTTCAAATTAAGTGATTGATTAACTTAACTCCTCTTTTTGCTAATTTTCTTATCTTTTTGCTGACTTATTCATTTAAATGATTCCTTTAAAGTTCAACTGATCATTTATTCAACTTATCTTTTATCACAACAATCCTACTTCAGAAAGAATTTTTTTTTAAAATTTCTAAATTCCTTACAATATATCAGCTTAATTACTTATTTCAGTAGCTATTTCTTATTCAATTCAAATTTCATTTATTTGTTCATTTCTAGGGTTGTGGATTCGATCTTTAGTATGAAAGTTTATCTTTTATCTTCGTCGTCTATTTAAATGGACACTGCCGGCATTCTGGTCACATTATCCCAGCTCGTCTCCATGGTTGACAATAATGGTGTCAATTCTCGGATTGGGCAAGAAAAGCTGAATTAGCAACGCATCGTCGCAGCTTATGCTCTCAGCTCCTTCTTTCTCTTCGTTTATTTTTCTGATTTCATAGTCGTGAAAACCGGATGAATTGTTATGATTCACGCTATTTTTATTCCGATTCATTCTTCGTCCATGCTACATTCTTCATCAAAAAAGGTAATTTCAGCTTTCCTCCTTTTTTTCAAGAAAATTCACTTTACTATTCCTCTTTTTTCTCTTATTTTCACTCTAATTTTTCTTGTTTCTTCAATTAACGATCGATTATGCAATGGAGTAATCATTTAATTCTACTGAGAATAAGGTGATCTAAAATGATAGGTATAATGCAACCAGCTGATGTTGAAACTACATAATTGATATACTAAATTACAACTAGTTGATTAGAAATTGCTTTGTTTTTAAAAGCTTTGCTTCTCAATATTTCATTTTAAACATGACATATGCATGGGCTGTTGTTAGAAGAGGAAAAATGTGAATGGCATTACTGATATATTCTCATAAATCTTAAAAGTTACTCGAAACGATTGCTATATAGGATTGGCAAGTACTGATAATAAACATATTATCTTGCGATAATCTTCGTTATATTTCATGAAACGTTAAGAAGGATGAAAAAACATGAAAATCTTTGATTATTTGAATATTCCCTGCAATTTGTTCTCAAAATATAATTCAAAATTTTTCCTTTCTTTTTTCAGTAAAATGAAAATTTGGTAGTATTATTTCATTGAACTGGATAAAACGAAATTGTAAATTTCATTCATTTCATTTCATTTTTTTTTTTTTTTTTCATTGTCACTAATATCAATTTCGTAATTTAGAATGATTGAAATAATTGATCCGTTTAGGAGAACGAAACCTACTTGAATAAAGCGGAAACCGGTTTCTCCCTATCTGAACATGTTTTCGATATTTATTGAAACTAAGAAAATAGGAAGTGACATATGAAGACTGCATTCCCTTCCTTATTTTTTTTAACATATAACTTTTATATGCATATATTTGTATGCATAAACAATCTTCTATATAAATTTATTTAATCGAACAGAAATTTCACATCCTTTTTTTCTTTCCTTTCTCTGATATTTCAATTTTTTTTCTGTTCTAAAAATTCAGATTGAAATTTCAGCAAGCATTCTCAAAAAAAAGCATGAATATCCATAACATTTGCGCTCTTCATCATTGCATGCAAACAATGTATTTTATATTGTCACCAGACAAAGTTCATGTCAACAGCTGTTAAAAAAGGAAGGATGGAATGAAATGATTGAAAAAATTGTGTCTTTTTTGTGTCTAACTGAAAGAAAAAAGTGACAATTCTCAATCGAATAAATCTATTTGTATTGAATTTGATTTCTAAATCATTCGCTATTGTTGAATGTATTGTTTAGTAATTAGAGATTCCGAAAATAATTCCGGCACTTTTTTTGATTGAAAATAATCCATTATTACTTTTTTAATGTTACTCATAATTATCAGCCATGTCATTATTAGGATGAATTGAAAAATGAATTTCCGATTTGTATTTTAGCGGAGTTCACTAAGTCATCAGATTAACTTTTCCTCTTACTGTACATTTCGTTTGGTCAGTGTTTTATTGTTTACACAGAAGGAACACCCGTTTTGCCGATCGATTTAAACTTCTGCAATATTTACTCAGCTTTACTGTTTCGAGATTGAACATTGTTGGGAATAAAACTGTCGTGGGAGAATTCATAATTTATTTTCACCATCTCATCTCTCAGTTCAGCAACATCACCACTTTCCCTTCCAACATTCCGATCGATTCTTTCCATATTATTTGATGTGATACATGTAAACCATCAGATCCGTCACCTTCAGAGTAACTGATTCCCGAGAAATCCTCATATTCTCGAATTAAATGTAATGCTCGAAGCAAATGATCGATCGCTTTTCAATTATTTGTCAATAATTCTGCAATCATTGCCTGTAAAGTACAAGTTGAAGTTGAATTATTCATTCGATCTATTTATAGGATTGTGCTGTATTTTGCTCTCTATTTGGCACGAATCAATCAATAAATGTGAAGATGATTATTATTCTCAGCAATTGAAACTTTTCCTTGGGATATCATTTTGTTCGTATTCTCATAATTCACAATATATTTGTCAAACAGTTTCTTCCTCCTTCTCTTTCATTCTCTATTTACAAGTATTTTCTCAATTTTTCACTTTATCAAATTTCCTTCTCTATCTCTTCTTCTTATCATCAACATCAGTTTAGCCAATATTTGGTGATAATTTTGTATTTCAGTCTTACAAAGTTCATTTGTCGCATAGGTTTTCTTCAAACTACAATGTTCACTTTTTTTTTTTTTTTCCTTTCCTTAATATTCTCAAACAGATTTTTCCATTCCAGTCGAATTAACTTAGTTTAAGGCAAATTTGTTGAAAATGATTATTAAAATGATTGGATGAATTAAATTAAAAAATCTGACAATTATTCATAATTTACGCCATATCGACAGATTTAGATGTAACTTTTCAGTAAGAAGTAAATTAAAATGAAGACGATCTTGGCAGAAATAAGCTTTTGAATTTCCAAACTTAAATGATTTTGAAATGGCTACTCATTAATTAATTTTTTTTTCTATACTTTCGAACACTGATACAATTAATTTTCTTTCACAAATTTATAAATGTTGGAAATTGAAAATATTTTTCCTGTTAATTATATTCTAACATGAGCATTTAATCTTACATACATTTCAATTGTTAGTTGAATGGAGCGATAATTTTTTGTTAAAATTCCATTCATCTATCTATTCATTCATTCAATCATTCATTTTCGATTATTTCAATTCTCAATTTTTTCATTTCATGAGAGAAAGTGTAAGAAAGAGTTCGCAGCTTCGCACCTAGGAGGTAATGAGGAAAAAAGATGAAAACTTAGTCAAAAAAAGGGATATTATTCAATTTCCTGGTCAGATGCTCTCTCTCAGTGCTACTTTATTACTTATTTATGCAACAATCACAAATTAATACTATTTCCTCGCAGCAATCCTCGCCGTCCTTCACAAATAAATCATTTGAGGATGACATTTGCTTTTATTAAATTAGCCATTTTGGTAGACTTGAGGAGACAGTTCGATTCATTGATACTTTTGAACATTTTGTCATTCACATATCTTGCTAAAGCTAAATGGAATCCTTTCAATTCGCCAATCTAGTCAGATATCTTCTCTCAGTCTTAGACTACTTGACAATGGATATTCAATAAAGTGATGAACATCGGCAAATCCATCAAGTTGTCTCGTGAACTTTGACTGACCTCAATTCTCTTCTCCAACTTGACCATTGTCTGAAGAGCTCTTGACCATCACAGGAGTGTTAAAATACTCTTCGGTATTCCACCATTCTTTTCATTTCGATTTATACGCAATTCCTTCCTTGATATTCGATGACCTCTTGCCCCTCATCATCTTTCACGTCGTTCTATTATTCCTCTCTTTCACCTTTGCCGGATTATCTTTTGCTTCTTCCAAATTCACATTTTCGGATGAATTAAGCTCCTTTTAGATCAGATATCAATTTCAGTCCTTCCATTTCCGATCTTCAAATTAAAGATTAAATAAAAATTCCTCTCAAACCAAATCATCCAATCTTTTTCCTTCTTTTTTTCACATAAATATAATTTGATTTCGTGCCGCAATTCACAATTTTCATCTCAAATTTTCGGTTTTAATAAATTACTTTCATTTCGGTATGCAGTAAATCACCGTAAGATCAATTTATTACTAAAATCAATCTTCTTCCCTTATTTCTTATCTTTTTGCTCAAAAAATTCCTGAAATATGCGATTTAAAATACAATGATTTACGCTTAGAATAAATCGGGATAAGTCTGTCCTTCTCGTTTGTGCAATATCGAACAATTTCTTCTTTTTATTTGAAATGCTCCAGGCGAGGGACAAACTGAAAGCTAAGAGAAATAAATGAAAGATAAAAAATTTCGTATGCTGTGCAGAATTAAACTATTTTGAAACTAATTTAAAAGGAATTATTTGCAGAAGTTTGACTTTTTCTTAAATTTATGCCATTTCCAATGCTTCTTCAGAGTTTAAAATTTCTTTAAAGTTTGAAAAAGAGAGAATTTAAATTAGAAGAAAGAGAATGAAGGAGAGAGCTAATTATACAATTTTTTTCGACATTAATAAAAAAATGCCCATCCTTTCTTGTCGTATTTTTATATAAGTGAAATCCATTTTTGATACTTTTTTTTCATTCCATTTTGTTCTGACGGATCCCGTGAGATTTGATAAAAATTTCTTCCAAATAATTTTTCCAGTAATATAGTTTGTTTCGTCTAGAAATATTCATGGGAATAAACGATTCAATTTGAAATGCGTTTTACAAGTTGACGTGCAAAAAAAAAAATTGATACTGAAAATAATTAAAATAATTGGAATTAATAAATAATGAATAATTGGATAGAAGAAAATTAAACTAACAGTCGTGACCATTTATCCTCCATTTTCATTATCATTTTCGAATGAATATTATTTTATTGCCATAATTTTTTGCAATAACGAAATTATATTAGTCATTATTTTATCTTTAAATTTAATCAGTTTTGTTTGTTCGCTTATTTTTCATTTCCATCATTCTTGGCCTGTTCTTGGCCATTTATTTCAGGCTAACGCTAATTTCGATGATGAATTGTTAGATCACAGTAGTATTTGAGCTTGGCTTCAGCTTAATGTGCCATTAAATGTCATCATTTAATGGTAATTTTAGTTTAGCTGCTTGCTTCTTCATTGTGTCAACAAAAATTTGTCATCCATCGCTGGGAACAAATATATATATATA